>QLOK01008392.1:0-10755 GCA_003313805.1 Tricholoma flavovirens
TTTATTTAGTTTTGGAATGTAACACAACCGGTTGCAGTTGCGGTTTGATCCCAAAAGGGAAAAAAACCGGACCGGACCGGACCTTCAAACACTAGGTACTGGTTCATGAAGTCATACAATTCAGTGCCTTGATTGTTGTGTGCAGTAAACCTATCCCACTGTAGCTGTTTCATACAGAGCTAATTGTAAGAATGTTAATATGAAGATGGTATGTATGGGAGCACAGAGTTACCATTGCTGTGGATTGCACCTGACCATACAAGGTTCTTAAATAACCTTGGACATTGGATGAAGAAATGCCCCCTGCTTTGGAACTGACTTCAAGAACAACAAGGGGTTGAAGAATGCATCCCAGAAGTCTTCCGAAGTTATCTGAACACCCTTGGACAGTGTACTTCGGTTTGTAAATTTCCGATTCAAAATAGTTTACAAAAATAGACTCACCTTTATACATTTACCTGGCATTTCAAGAGCATTGTGAGTGGGACATAACCACTTCAGTTTATCCTCTTCTGAGCCCATCAAAGTACACCCTGACTGGACTTCCACCATATTGCAGCAACTAACAAAGCTGCAGCCCAGGTACGAGCACTTCACCATAGTGCCAACGTCATCACAGAAGTGACAGAACTGTCAATTAAGAATAAGGGTAGATATAAATGAAGCACCTTAAAGTTCTTACCAGGCTGACATTATCATTTGGATAATTACTGTCTAGAACAACCCTCTGCCTATTCCATTTGTTTATGCCTCCTCTTGTTTTCTGAGGACAATTGATTTGGAATGATTTGGGAAGTGGATTCTGTAGGGGGTATGGAATGAGAAAGAAACGTCTTTTGTTCCATATGTTTGACAAGAGTGCTGGTGGAACTTCAATGCGTTCTGCACTGGTGTTACATCCTTGACACCTCAGGTTCAACTTTCCGGAGTGGTATAACCCACATAAAAATCTGCCTTCTCCACAGTTGGGGCATTTGGGAAGCTGAATACCCAGCGGCTCAGCCAACATGGAACATGAGAACTTCTCCATAACTGCCCTTTTGGAGCTACCTGGGCTATCCTTCATGTATGCCACTAAAACACTGGAGTGCTCAAACACACTGGGATGAAAGGAGTTCCAAATGCTCTGCAAGATGTCTTGCGTGGCAGATTGGCGGAAGTATGCTTCTTCCACAAATGCAGGGAGAGCATTGACAATCTGTCTGAAGTTGATGCTATCCTGTGAAAACCCTAAAAACCAATCAATGTGGTTCCTATGGTTTAAAAAATTTGTTAGTTCTTCTTCTACTCCTACTTGTAATCATTGTCACACCTATTGACGAGATCCAGGATGGACATCCTGGACATCTCTGTGTGGTACACATCACCACACACCATGGCCAACATCCCACAAAATCCATGTTTGTTACTTGATAAAATTAAGTTCAGGATTTCTGAGCCCAGGGCCTTGTTTAAGATCTGGAATACTTTGTGAGATTTGATGTTCCTTTGAAAGTAAAAGACTTATGTCAGGTAAATGGGATGAATATTCCATTCCACTTCTACCTGAACTCTTGTAGAGCACCTTCCCATGGTTTATGAGCACATGGCCTTCAGCTGCAATGAATATTGCACCCTGTGGGTGATTATTGTGCCATAGTTTGATCTTCTTTCGACCTTCTGATAGAGAACTCCTGTTATCAAGAGACATCCTCACACATAGCTACAGCCCAAGTCCTTCAGTCCAAGTTGACCAAGAAATACTTCAACACATACAAGACTATCTTTGGTCCCATGGAACAGTGCCCTTAATGAATCCTCCAATTTCATGGAGTATTGAAAGTTGTTCTCGGAATCTCCAAGGTGAATATGGAGATACAGGAATGGGACCAAACCAAAACCTTTACGAAAACAGTGTTGTGAGTGGATGTGGTCTTGAAGCTCCCACTATTTCATACTTAGCAATTTCCATTACCAACCAAACATGGATTCATTTACCTTTAAAAAAGAAGGCCCCTTGCACCCCTTCAGGGAGTGAACAGGGCAGAGCCAGTTTTTGAGATCATGGGAGTCTGCTGTGAAATATACACAGCTGGATCCTCCCTGTTTGGAAAAGCAGCACACCATGCCACATTGTTTATATGAACAACAGAAAAAATTTATGGTTGGCTGATGACACCCTGAACAAAGCTGGGTGTAGAGCTGAGCACAAAATGATGACATAGATATAAATGACTCACCACTTGAATGCATGTCAGTTTGTTCTGGGATGTATCTGTGGCGTTCTTGTCAGATGGCGGTGCGCAGCTTCTCCCTTTATGATAACATGCATTTGAAATACGCATATTTTCCCATTTTTGTTTAGAGCCCACTGAGGAAACTGTGGAGCTGCCATCATTGTCTTCTTCTTCTTCTTCTTCATTGTCTCCATCATCACCATCTTCATTGTCACCCTCCTTCATCTGCACGTCCATCCCTCCAGACACTTGGTCAGGATAGTCACCCATGGTAACGTCCATTGATCCAACTCCCACCCCACCAACCTCCCCAATTTCAACCATCTCTCTGTTAATCTGCCCTAGTACCACCTCACCAATCTCCATGATATTACCTTTCTCCTGGTCCATTGGCTTGACAAGATCCTCACCCATGATGTTATCAATGCTGTGCATCTCCAACTGCTTGTCCTCCTCCATCTGCCTGTCTTCTTCCTCCATCTGCCTGTCTTCTTCCTCCATCGGCTTGTCAACCTCCTCCCCCCCCTCCATCCTCTTTTCCTCCTCCAACCTGCTCTCCTCTTCCTCCTGCTTATCATCAACAACCATACCTGTGGTCCCCACTGTCACCAGTTCTGTGGTACCAGCCCCAGGAGTCATGAACGTATCAATGGCGGGGTCCTTTTTTTGGTCCTCAACTGCTCATGGATTAATTAGGATATAATTTAATGTGGAATACACACTGATCTACTCACAGAGCTGACTGAAGACAGCTTCAAGGCCCTTCACCAATCTATTGCTGCATCCTGCTAACATTTACATATTATAAAGCTGAAGCTACAGGTATTATTATGCTTACTCTTTTTTTCTTTAGGTTTTTCAGTTTTTGCAAGTCTTTTAGTATGTTTGTAATTGACCTCTAACCATCGCCTGAGTCAATACCAAGATGTTGTTTTAAAATTGGTATGTACTGGAGGGTCAGGCCACTACAGCCATTATGAAGTTGCAGTATGGATCCCATGTAGGATTTTGTGAAACACCAGTGATGTCCGAGAGGGACATGATCATCAGAGATTTGAAAAGAAACTAGCAGAGCGGACTTTTGAAAATTCGAAAAGTTGAACAATCCAGTTATGTAATCAGTCACAAAAAACACTCTCACCCCAGAAAGAAATAGTGAATCTAACCATTTATATTTTGGCTGGTACCTAATCGCACAATACCGCTGGCTAATCATTATTGAGCTCAAGTGGCAATCATAAGCATGACTTAGCTGAGACCACACAGATTACAACTAGGAAAACCTTGATCACAGATATCTAGTCTGAACATGATAGGCATTTACAGAATAACAATTTATAACTATAAAAGGTGGCACCTGGAATGAAGTTAGAAATGCATTACATAATTGACCGTTTGTGACTGTTTGTGACTGTTTGCTGTTTGGCAATTGCTCCCGAGAGCAAACACTGACTTGGAGGTGAATATTCATTCCTATACTTACATTCACCTGTTGTGCCTTTTCCTTTTCTTTCCTAGAGCAAGTGAAAGATCTAATCATGATATCACCTTCAAACCCTATTCTATTTGTAAACAATTATGATTTAAACTCAGATGATCGATCAGGCAACAGGTGCTTATAAAGACTGCTTGTTGAATGAAATTGTTTTTCCTAACCACCATCTAATGGCATAGCGCTTTGCTGTTGGCACCAGTAGCAACGCGCTATGCCCTTTGATACCAAAGGGTCAGACTTTTCATGAAGGTCAGTGATTTACAAGTGCTTTTGATCATCTTAAAAGTGCTATCTAATGAAGTCAACCTTCTGACAGTGTTTTTACTTTTTTATGTGCATTTTTTCTTTCTACCCATCAGGAGTTCCATCACCTCAGGTGTGTTTTATCCACTTCATTTCCCAATATTCACCAGAACTCCCATAGTTATTCTCTGGATGTGCATCACCATGCACTTTTGTTTGGTTATGGGGGCTTTTGCACTGTGTGAAATGCCCCTGTTGGCTTCATTGGGATCTGGGGGATTATTCTTGCTTTTTTTATGGGTTCTGGGGGCTTTTCCACTATGTGCCGCCATTGGCATCTTGAATGTGTAATCTTAGTATGCCGCCATTGGCATCTGATTGCTTCTTTGAGATCTGGGGGATTATTCTTGCTTTTTTTTAATGGGTTCTGGGGGCTTTCTAGGACCAGCTGGCCTCCCCCATGGAGGGGGGGATGCCAGCTGTCCACAGAAGGCAATCTCACAGCAGAGCACAAATGAACAATCCCAGGGGGTCTAAAACAAGCTTGAACCAGAGTTAGGGCTCCCAAATTAGGAGGCAGTGTTAGGGATCACTGGGACTTGCCCCCCATGCATCAAAAAAAATAATCACAAGGCCAGTGGGGTCCATGGACATGAAAAACATTTCATTACATATTTAAACTCATAAGAAGGGCATGAAACATATAGAGAAGCATTAAAAAAAACATAGAGTAAAGAAAGAGAAGCATATGAAGAAGAAAAGTATAAATATAAATTGAGAGGGGGGAGGAGGGAATCATGGGTCCATAATGATGATGTGAGAAGGCAAAGGCAATTGAAGAATAGGATGTGAACAAAACTAAATAAAAAATATGGTCTACCTCACAAGCTAAGATGTAAAATGCTCTTCTGGGATATCCTCCAACCCCTCCCAATATTTTTCATCATCATATTCATCATCAGTATCTCCAGGTGCTATGGCAGGACCAGGAGGGGGAGAATGAGAAGAAACAGGAAGGGTGACAGGAGGAGCAGGACAAGCAGGAGGAGTGGGAGTAGAAGTGGGAGGATGAGGAGAAGTGGGATGGGTGGCAGGAGGGGTAGGACAAGCAGGAGGAGTGGGAGTGAGAGAATGAGGAGAAGCAGGAAGGGTGACAGGAAGGGTGGCAAGAGGGGTGGGATGATCAGGACGAGTGGGCATGGAAGGAGGTGATGAGAGCAGTTGTAAAGTCAGTGCTTTAGGAGGTGAGATAGTCATGGGACTATCATGAGATCCAGTGGCTGGAGCTGGAGCAGGAGATGATAACTGATGGACAGTTGGCACCTCAACAGGTGAGGATGATTGTGCTGGTGATGGTGAAGGAGAGGACAAAGGAGAGGAAGGAGAGAATGTAGCAGCATTGGAATAATGTTGACCCAGTCTAGAGGGGCCAGCTACTGGTTGAGAGGGCCCAGCTACTGGTCCAGAGTAGGCAGCCAAAGGCTCTCTATTCGCATAAACAGAGGGCATTGTAGGAACTGCAGGGTCAAGCAATAACATCTGACCTTGTGTTGCCATCAATATCCACTGATTGAAAATTGCTGGAGGCCAGCGGTGGTGGCGTGAACCAATCTCAGCTTGTGTCCAGAATCAGGGGGTATCAGGAACATTCCAACCCTGCTCAGCAAAACAACCCCTGAACCACTCCCATCCATCTTCACAAAGGTTAGGATGGAAATAGAGCCCAGGATGAAAAGCAAGGCCATCTGACCCAGGCACCAACAGATTCGCGGCACAGTCCACATATAGGCAATGTACATGATGCACTTGGATATGATAAGTAAGACCAATGTTGTCCACTGCCTTTAAACTGTGAAGTTCCAACAAATTGATCTTCTTAGGGTCAAATATGAGCAGGAGTACATTATCATGCCCATATTCTTCCTGACCTGCCAAAGATAGGCAAATTAAGAAAATGCATGACAATAATTGGAAAGAACAGGAAGACTCACACCTCATACAATTAACCAGCACCTCAACATTATCCTTGAAGTCATTCAAGAAATCCTCATACCATGGGTTGTCAATATCATGTCGGAGGATGAGGGAATAGTGATTGCTAATATTGACCAAGTTACGTAGAGTTGTTGATTTACTTGATTTATCCTTCTTTGGCCTATGTTGCACATGTTTTTGATTTGCAACTGACTTCTCAGGCAAGGCCAGTTGCTTCCCAAAGTCCAAGAGCTGCAAACAAAGAGAATTATAAGTTACTAATCACAATCAAATAGCATTCATGAAACAAAACATACCCATGTACTCCTTCAAATCAATTTTTGTTCTGAGGTTTGAACCTGTAAAGCAAGTAAGTAAGTAAGATTTTACATTATCACACAAAGTACAACATACTGCTTCTTTTGTTGTGGGGATTGAGTAGGGAAGTACTGCACCCATTGAAGGCTGATGCTGATTCTTGGCATCCTCCATGTGCTGCTCACAGTTATGTGCAATCTATTATGGAATGAATTCTTCTAATACAAGTAATAAAAATAAACCACACACCTTTCTTGGAGCTTGGATAAGTGGTACAACTTCCTTCTACAAGATGGTGTTGAATATATCAGTAGTCTTTCATGAAAAAGAAATGTTTACAGTACCTTCTTCTCTTTTTGGCGACGGTTGGTGGTAGGCTTTTTTTTTGTGACCTGTTGACAGGTCAAAAAAAATTGATAAGTAAAATATAATTATAAAAATATATACCTCCTCATCTTCTGAGGTCTCCTCATCATCATCGGAGGAATCTGGAACCCTAGGATGCTTCTTGCCCTAAAAATCCAGCTGAAAGTGAAAACAAAAACTAATTAAAGTTAAAAAGACACTTACAACAATGATTGCTGGGATTTCCTGAGCAGTGGAGGGCCCTGGCTGACCACCCACTGCTGGGACAGTGACCATCACTGTGTTATATGAAGCAGGAGGCACTAATACCTATAGACATAAAAAGAGGAGAGGGGAGAGTGGAAGGGAGAGGGGTAAATAACAGTAAGATGATGTCATTATACAAGGAAAATAAATAAAGAAGGCTTACCTTGGCCTTATTTGCACCCTTAGGAGCCTTATTTTTTTTTCCCCCTTGGGAAATTGCAACCTATAAATTAAAAAAGGTCAAAATAGATAAATAAACAAGAGTGAGGGACAAAATGAAGGGAATAACAGTAAAAGGAAGTTGTTGGACAAGAAAAATAGATAAAGGAGGCTTACCAGGGCCTTATTTGAACCCTTAGGAACCTTATCTATTTTTTTCCCCTGGGAAATTGCAACCTATAAATTAAAGGAGGTCAAAACAGATAAATAAAAATTGAGAAAATTGAGGGGGAGAGACAAAGTGAAGGCTTACTTCATCTCTGGGGATAACCCCAGCTCTCCTATTGACACTCTGATTATGGGTGAGAGCCTCTCCCATGACCATAGCCAAGTCCTTAACCTGAAAACAGTTTAATAAGAGTAAATCAGGCATAAAATTAATTGAAACCTACTGTGGGGGCAGTAGAAGTCTAGAAGGAGACCAGTAGTTAGACAATACAGGGCATGAAAGCATGAACAGGCTTACTGGGACTACAGAAGGAGGTGTGACAGCAGCAGAAACACCAGGAACAACAGCCTATATTGCCATATATAGGTCAGAAATAACCCAAAAAGGAAAGGCGGCACTCACAGCAACAGATTGAGACATTTCGAGAGGTGGAACAAAGCAAGTGATGGGAGAAAGGAAGAAAGTGGACGTGGCAACGCGTCCACACGCGCCCGAAACATTCCGGAATGTTCCATCAAACATCCATCAAATTCTTCGAACTTCCATCATTCGTTCACACGTCAAGCTGAGTTTAAACGGCCTCATATTAAACAAACATCATATTGTTGATCTTTCATTCTTCCTTCCCCCCCCCATTGCTATTTTACTTTCCTCCTCCTCTGTCATTGTTCATTTGATCGACACGGCCCCGTCTGCGCATGCCCGGACTCTGCTAAAAGGATCCTAGGAGATGGCCAAGGTAAGCCGGCCCTCCCACTTATTCTTTTTAACAGCCGCGGCTCGTTTGACACTGTAAGGTGTCGAACAACGTCGGAAGCACCTCGTTTCGCTGGCGCCGTGTCTCCTCCAACCCCTCCACCTTTTTTTCCTGCCGCTATGACCCATTTTCTGACACTTGGCTGTTCTCTAACCCCGCCGCCCACTTGTTTTGCCTCCCCCACACCACATTCGACACCCCTCTGGTGTCGTTCGTTGCTGCGGGTTCTGCTGTTGCCCGCCCATACCTCGTTTGATGCTGTAAGGTGTCGGACGATGGTGCGAACGTCTCATTTAGCCGTTGAATGGATGATGTTCATTATTCATTTCACCGGTGTTGGCTCTCCTCCACCATCTTTTCTATTTTCGGCCGCTCTCTGCCCCGTTTCGCCGATGCCACCTCCGTTCGACGCCCTTCTGGCGTCGTACGATGTTGTTCCGGGTTCGTTTCATTGGTGTTCACTCTCCTCCACCACTTTCTATTTTGAACCCTCGTTATGGCTGCCCCGACCTCGTTCAATGCCCTTCTGGCGTCGAACAATGTTGTTTGCTGCTCGTTTCGCTGCCATTGACTCTCCACCGCCTCCATTGTCTGTTATCGGCCCCTCAGTGCTATGTTTCACCGACGCCACCTCCGTTTGATGCCGTTCGGGTGTCGAACGATGTTGCTTCCCCCCCCCTTTCTGTTTGACGTCCTCTTGACGTTGAACAATGTTGTTGTTTATGGCTCTGATGTTGACTGTCTCTCTGCCTGTTCCTTGTGTAGTTTCCTTTGTTCTACCTATATCTTTGCGATTAAAAAAAAATTTCTTGTAACCCACCCTGGCAACAGGGTGTTGGGCGATGTGGGCATTGCCTTAGGGCTTGACTATGTGGGTGCTTCGTTGACAAGTGAGCAAGCCGAGAGCGAGTTTCATGTGCATGTAATCAGCTGAACCATTGTCCACATGGCCTTTGGCTTGGATGGTGGGTATTGAGGTCCTTAGCTTATGGGCGGAGTTGATCAGGGTTGGTCTCATCAGAGTAATGCCCTGCTGAGCCTTCATGCCATGTTACCTTGTTCTTGGAATGCTTTGTGCGTTTTTGGAGTATTTCCCACTGTAGTTTTCCCTTGGGTATTTTGTTACAGAACCCAATTATCCTGTCAGTCTATGCTGGGCCTATCCAGCTCTGTATTGCTCATTTAATTAATACAACTTGTTCTTATTTGAATTGCTGGACTAAGGTAGTCTTATATAGATGTGATATGTAACATGGATGAATACTCATGTCTTCTGACTTAGTATTTATTTCCCTCTGTTGATATTCAGAGAATAGTGCCTCTGAAATGTTTGGATAAGAAATGACACCACTCCTGGGTAAAATTGTGGTCTGTGTGTAGTGAAGGCAGAGGTACACTCTGTTCTATATTGGAGCAGGTGGACAAAGTCAATAGATAACCTGACAGATAGAGATTTGCTGGATGCCCAAAATCAATTTTTTTGAGAAGAATTTCAGAATGGAATATTAGTGAAATAAATCCATGTGGATCAGGCAATATGTACAATGATGATGAAGCAAAGCTTCCAAAAGTCAAACTGTGAATAACTGATTTGGGGAAGTTGCATGTATTCAAGTAATTACTTTTTTATATCTACACCACAACCAAATATATACCCATTAAGCTACAATATGTATTAATGTCAGTACTCAAGAGCCTTGCTAAGAATTAATTGAGTTCTTCTTGTATGTAATCCAGTACCAAATAACCAACTCCAATCCATTATAAAATAAGTGAGGCTGTTCTTCCTTCTTTGCCCAGATGATAATATCAGTGAGGGGCATATTTTCTCTAAGCCCTATAAAGGTAGAGCATGCCTTTTTATAAATATCTTCAGTGTGAATAATATGCCAGATTAACAGGGCTACCAGATCATCAAATGGACAATCCAATATAACACCTGGCTTGAAAAGTGGATGAGTGACAAGTGTAAAGCCACCTTGTGGAAGTCCACATGACCAACAGTATTTGAACTTGTCAAATTGAAGCTCCTTCTTCAGTTGAATCCATCCAATTGCATGCCGGATGAACCCATCCTCTTGAGTCTTGCAACCAATAAAACAAGCTTATGACCCATGCCTTTGGCAGTGACTGCGGCACTTTGTCTCCAGCTTGTAGGGGGCTGTGCCCCCAAACCCCTGCAGTGTACCTTGTGCTATGCTTAATCCCAATCTTCTTCACTTACTGTACAGTAGTATTACAAATTTACAATCAATTCAGCCATCTTGTACCATCCCCTGCTTTTCAACATCTGAGTCTGTCTCATGTTACAGGGACCATGGAGAAAAGGTCTGGTATTTATTTTTAAATTTGTCCATTTTCATTATTAGTACTTTCTGAGTTAAATTTTGGGCCAAAGTCTACCCCAAAATAGGGCTGAATATTTTTGAGTTCCAGGTCCTGCTAACTGAACTCTAACTTCTGGTATGCCCCCCAGCAGTGTGGGTAACCCTAATGGCTATGGCTAACTGACTCTAACTGGACCACTAACTAACCTAATTGCCCAACCAAACTGCCTAGCCCAGACTGCTAACTAATGTGTTGAGCATCATGTCTGTCCAAATGTGGTGTGTGTGTCAGGTGTGGTTGGTCCAGCTTATAACTTGGCCAAATGTCAAATTTCAGCTATGTAGCCACAGGTCAATCACCACCCTGACTGAATTGGTCAAAGTAGAGTTGAGTTCTTTTCTATTCAAGTTGCAATAACTCTTAT
>QLOK01008400.1:0-12032 GCA_003313805.1 Tricholoma flavovirens
CTTCGTCAACCAACTGTTCTATTATTACCACATCACATCAAACTTTGATCCCCCTTTCTATATTCGTCGCATCTTCTTGTAGAGCCCGCACGAAGATCCTAGTGTGGATTTGGTGTTGCCCTGACAGAAGAACACAACCCATATTCCATGCGCCCTCACTTTTGTTTCACTCCACCACATCTGATTGCAAATCCCCAATCCTCTTGTCACAAGACAAGAGTAACTTGTGTTTACATAATCTACTTTTGCTTTGTAATCCGCACATCAGCACTGCCTTATATTGTGGTTGTCAGTGCTCAAAAGGCAGTACTCATCTGTAGGACAGCTGCAACCAGACAACCATTCGGCTCTGGTTTAGTGTACTATTTTTAGTATTAGTTACGGCCTTTTGCATTAGTGTAGTAATTGCCAAATTGGATTGCTGAAGAAAAGGTCCTGAGTCAGCCAAAGAACCTTATTAGGTTTTATTTTTAGCAATGACGTCATGACCAATCACATAATTTCCGATCCCGCTAATCACGATCTTACCCTGGAAGAGAAAGTTGACATGCTTACTATGCAACTTTCTCAACTAGTAAATTATGTCACACTCCAAATCCTGTCCAGCTGGCACCTACTGTGGAGGAAGAGGTGGATGAATTTTTATCTCATCATGAAGAAGAGTTGTCACAGAATACTGGAGATGGCAAAATTTGCTTACCTAAATTTGCACCGCCACAATTATTTGATGGAACAATGAATGATACTAAATCCTTTATTAGTTCTATTATATTGTATATTAAAGGTCGTGAACCTGAATTCTGTACAACTGAATCCAAAATAATGTTCACGCTATCCTATATGCAAGGGGGCAAGGCACAATTTTAGAGGAATGAAGCCATCAATCAAATTGCTCAGGGTCACGAGCCATTTAAGAGTTTCCAAAATTTTTTGGATAAAGTGGAAGCTCAATTCAGAGATCCTAATCCAAAGGTGACAGCAGTAGGAAAGTTGAAGACCATGTGGCAAGGGTCTTCCTCGGCAGATGAATTCATTTTGCAATTTAAAGCCAAAGCTTCACAGACCAATTTAGGAGACACTGCGTTAATTGAATATTTGAAGTCAGGACTTAATCTGTCCTTGTTCAAGTCTATATATCAACTACTGGTTATGCCTACAACATTGGAGCAGTGGTACAAATGGGCTTTCAAGCTTGATTGGCAGTATCACCAAGAACAAGCCGAGTCGAAGTTGCTACACCTGCATACTATGCACACAGGTTCTAAATTTGGAAAGTCATCAGGAGGAAGTTCCGAAAAAGGAAAGGTGTTGATCATACCTGAGATGAAGGCACAGCCATTGGCCATGGCAGTGACACTTCCTAATCAGTCAAATATTAGTCAGCACACATCAGATGCTATGGATGTAGATCATGCAGGGAGACATCCCCCGATCAAATGTTTCAATTGTGGAAAATTGGGTCATACAGCTAGGTTTTGCAGAGAGAAGAGGCAAATTTGAGAGGTGACAACAGAAGAGCAGAATTTTCCTGAGCAGTCCCAGTGAAGGTTTCCCCATTGGAGACTCATAATCAATATGATGTATTAACAGTGGAGGAAACCAATGAATCACATCCCCGCCCAACTGATTCTATGCTAGTAACTTATTACACCCTCAATTTCATTTCTAAACTATGTAACCGAACCAAGAGTAAAGGTGAAGCGCATCATCAATCCAAAAATAGCCACTTTTGGAAAACTCTGAAAACCTTTATCTGCTCAGCACACATTGAATGTGAAGTAATGTTGACAGTAGGGTTGAAGACAGTTGACACACATGCAATGGTAGATGTTGAGGCACTATTAGACAGTGGTGCTACTGGTTTATTTATAAATCATGCATTGATTCAGAATAATGGAATTTGCACGTGTAAACTTGATCATCCTGTAATTGTGTATAACATTGATGGAACAGTGAACAAGGGAGGACATATTACTGAAGAGGTGACATTGATTATGTCCTACCAGGGTCACAAGGAGAGAGCCATATTTGAGGTGTGCGACCTTGGAAAGACTAATCTAATAATAGGGTACAATTGGTTACATAAACATAACCCTAGTGTTGATTGGAAAACTGGGGAAGTAAAAATGAACTGTTGCCCTAGGGAGTGTAATGTGTTTGGTAGGAAGTTGAAGAAGGAAAAAGGGTGAGAAGAGAGAAGAGTAGCACAGGGAAGTATTCAGTCACAGTAGAGGAGGTTCCTGATGAAGAAATGCCAAATGGGGAGAAACTGATCATGATCGAGAAAAATGATCCCAATGATCTATTTCGGCTGATTCGTGGAGGGCAATCATGGAATCCAAATCCTCCAAAGATTGATAAAACTGTGGAAGAGTTGGTACCTGAGAAGTATCATAATTACTTATCAGTGTTCCAAAAGAAAGAATCAGAAAGAATGCCAAAAAGGAAACCATGGGATCATGGAATCGAGATGAAGCCTGGATTTGTGCTGAAGAAATCAAAAGTCTATCCCTTATCTCTGCAGGAGCAAAAAGAGGTTGATGATTTCATTAATGAGCAATCGAGGAAAGGCTATATACGTCCATCAAAATCCCCACAAACTTCACCCATATTCTTTATTCCAAAAAAAGATTTGAAAAAGTGCATGTGTACTGACTACCACTATCTAAATGAGTGGACAGTCAAAAATTCGTATCCCTTACCATTAATCTCAGAGATTATTGACAAAATTGGAAAGGCAAAGACATTTACGAAATTGGATTCACAATGGGGTTACAATAATGTGCGCATCAAAGGAGATGAATGGAAGGCCGCTTTTGCTATGCATTGAGGATCATTCAAGCCATTAGTCATGTTTTTCAGAATGACTAATAGTCCACCCACTTTTCAGAATATGATGAATGATATTCTAAAAGAGGAAATTGATCAATGTGTTGTCATTATATTTATTGACGACATTCTAATATCTATGGAAAGTGAGGAAGGGCATGAGGAAATTGTAAAAGAAGTGTTGAGGAAGCTACAGGAGAGCGATCTATTTTTGAAAGCTGAGAAGTGTAATTTTGATGCAGCAGAGATTGAGTTCCTGGGATTGATCATTGGTCCCGATGGAATCAAAATGGATCTGATCAAGGTAGAAGCCATTATGTCATGGCCTGTTCCTGAACAGGTCAAGGATGTACAAGCGTTCCTAGGTCTTGTGAACTTCTATCAACACTTTGTACATAATTTTTCCAAAGTTGCCATGCCATTACACAATCTTACCAGAAAAGGAGTAGTCTGGAAATGGGGAGAACTTCAGCAGCGAACATTTGAGGAATTGAAGAGGAAATTTGTGGAAGGTCCTGTAGTAGATTTTACCCGACCGCTAAGGGTAGAATCTAATGCATCTGATTATGCTACCGGTGTGGTATTATCTATGCTATGTGAAGATGAGAAATGGCATCTGTGCACATTTCTATCTAAGGGGTTGAATGATGTACATAGAAAGAAATTATGATGTCCATGATAAAGAGATGTTGGGAATAATCTGAGCATTGGAGGCATGGAGACATTATTTGGAAGGGGCAAAACATGAATTGGAAATTTGGACAGATCACTTGAATCTCCAATACTTCATGTCTGCCAAAAAATTAAATCACCGACAAGCGCATTGGGCACTATTTTTATCAAGCTTCAATTTCCACTTAATTCACAAACTGGGAAGCTTAATGAAAAAAGCTGACACATTATCACAGAGACCTGATCATAAAAAGGGGGTGGAGAATGATAACAAGGATATTACCTTGTTGAAGCCTGAATATTTCCATATATGCATGATGCGCCAAGGTCATCTATTACTAGATGGTTCCGAAAAAGAAATGCTAACTAAAATTCTGAACTGTACTGATATGGATGAGGAAGTAATAAAGGCTGTAAAAGAGATGAAAGGGGAGAAGAAGAAGACTATTAAAGGAGAAGAGTGGTGTGAAGAACAAGGGTTAATATTGGTCAGAGGAAAGGTGTATGTGCCAAAGGACATTCAGTTGCGAAAGGAAATTGTCCGATTACATCATAATACTTAGATATCTGGACACCCAGGCAGATGGAAAACCCTGGAGTTAGTGATGAGGAATTATTGGTGGCCAGGAATTTCTAAATTCATACAGAGTTATGTGGAGGGTTGTGATACTTGTCAACGTGGCAAATCCTATCTGGAAATGCCAGCTGGAATGCCAAATCTGATCCCAACAGGACCCTGGATTGATATCTCAGTAGATTTCATTACTGGACTTCCCAAAGCACAGGGCTATGATTCTATTTTAGTTGTATGTGATCGCTTCACCAAACAAGTCCATATTATTCCTACAACCCAGGAAACGAGTTCCTTAGGTTTGGTGCGCCTATATCACGATCACATATGGAAATTACATGGATTACCAAATATGGTTATTTCCGATTGTGGACCCCAATTTGCAGCCGCATTCATGAAGGAACTAAATAAAACCTTGGGTATTCAAACCAAATTATCTATGGCATATCATCCCCAAACTGATGGGCAGACAGAGCAAATGAACCAGGAGTTAGAGCAATATTTGAGGTTGCTTGTCGATCATCACCAAACTGATTGGCCAGAGTGGCTGGAAATCACCAAGTTCTCATACAATAATAAATTCCAGTCATCTACTTGGGTATCACCCTTTTATGCTACGTAATTATGGGTATAACCCTCATATGGGATTTGAACCGAGAAGGAATGTGAAAGTACAGGTGGTGGAAGATTTTGTACAGTGGATGAAAATGTACAAATCGAGACAGAAGCAGCATTATCTAAGGCACACGATAATATGAAGCGCTATGCTGATCGCTCGTGTGCAGATACTTTCAAGTACCAAATTGGAGACAAAGTGTGGCTTAGTACCAAGGATTTACATATGACACGCCCATCTAGGAAATTGATGGAGAAACATATTGGTCCCTATCCTATTTCTAAAATTATCTCACCTAATGCGGTAGAGCTAAAATTGCTGTCATCATTCAAAATTGATGTGCCAATTAATGTCTCTCACTTACAACCCTACAAACCACCTATTATACCGGGACAACAAATTACTCCACAACCACCTATTGAAGTCGAAGGTGAACCTGAATTTATAGTTGAAGAAATTCTTGATTCACGGCTACATCGTAATAAACTCAAATTCTTGGTAAAATGGGAAGGTGATACAGATGAAAATAACTCCTGGGAACCTGAGGATAATTGTAGAAATGCATGAGATGCTATATGTGATTTTTACAATAAATATCCTAATGCACCATGAAGAATAGCACAAGTGGAGTACAAAAATTTGAAATTCCAACCATATTACAATTTCATAGCACCCAATTATCACATGATCTCTCACCTGGAAGTCAAAGAATAAAAAGGGGGTAATGTTAGGAAACATGCACAGTTACCTATCATAATTTTTCTTATTTTTTTTCGCAATAGTATTACACCAAAAAACATTAAAATTATCAATGAACATGACTGTGAGACAGATAATTCTCATGTGTCCTATATTTAGAATATGTATGCAACTGTATGCTCACGTCGTAAAACAGTATTCAAATATTGTACAACAGTTGTAACTTAGTATATAAACCAATAAATACTAAGAGACACATCAGTTGTGTTCTCTTAGGATTCCCACCATCACATTGTGTGTGGAAACGCCTTCATCAACCAACTGTTCTATTATTACCACATCACATCAAACTTTGATCCCCCTTTCTATATTTGTCATATCCTCTTGTAGAGCCCGCACAAAGATCCTAGTGTGGATTTGGTGTTGTCCTGACAAGGGTGAGATTACTCAGTTTTAGGTGAAGACCTTCTATGACCATTTCAGATGAGCTCCCATTACTCCCCAATGTCTATCCCATGCTGCTTCTTTACACTGTGTTTCTTATCCTCAGGCCTTACCATGATTGACCCCTCCCCAAATATTGCTTATTACCTGACCAATATCAGGATTTAATGACTGTATGTATCTCTTATTCACCCATGATGAATGACCTTGCTGATCTGACTGTAGATTTTGATTTTTGTTTGTATTTTAAATTGAACTGTTGTTCCTTGTTCAGATGTCATGGCTAATGTGTTGTTTCGAGATATAAGGCATTTGCGACCTTTGATGAGTGTCAAAGCATGGCAATCATCAATTGTGGGATGCCAGAATGTGTTCCCAGATCTGTGTAACACAGGTCATCCCATGTTGAATGGGGAGGAAATGGTCCTGTTTCTGTTAGTGCCACTTGTCCCAAGGTAGTTGCTAAACAGGAATTCCATCAAGGAGCATTGAGAGTGTGAAGTAGCAGAAGATGCAGAGGAGTATCTGTCATTGTACAAAGAGTAAGAGGTTGTGGATGAAGGAGGCTCAGACACAGAATCAGTGCTCATCCATTGATGCAGCTTGCAATTGTATACATTCATCACTGTGGACTACTTCTTACTCTTCTTTACTTGGACTTGAATTTCTGTTCTCCCTTTGTAGCCCTCAATTTCCTGCTCATGCTTTCTCCCTTTGACTTGCACTTGAACGTTGACATTGATGGTTGGATTGTAATGGTATGAGCCTTCAATGTGGACTTCAATCTTTGTCATTTCCTGAAAAGATTTTATAGGTCAGTATCTGGATAATGATAATGAATTTCTTCTCACCTTGTTGCCCAATGATAATACAATGTCAGCATTCATCACCCCAGAAGCATTCCCTTCATCTGCACTTACTTGAGCTCTGCAGGCTGCCTCAGCTAACCAAGAATTCAGTTCTTGCACATCTTTCCTTAAGAACAAACTCACCATTGTTGTTCAACACACTGTGGTTGACATGGCCACTGGCTGGTGGTGGAGGACTCAACTCAATGATGCCATTCTGAGATTCAGGCGATCCAGCTTGATTTTCAATAAGTGACACAGCTTCTCCATCATCATTTGGATATAAGCCCTCGCTTTCAGATTCGGTCTCACTGTCAATGATGACTATGCACCTCACTGGGGGAGGAGATGTAGAGGAGATTGCTGGCTGAAAATGTCCAGAGGGCATTGTGTGTTGGTGGGTGTTGGGATTTTCTTCTTGACTGAACTGATGACTTTTATCCTTGCCATCTGGACCCTTGCAAATCTTCAAGATCCGGTTGCATCTTTTGCCCTCAAAGCCAGCATCATCCCCTCAAACCTGTTCGCTGCAAGCAGGGGTATGGACAGGCCCATGTACAGTATGTTGTGCATGATCCAATCCCCTGGCACTAGAACTGTGTTTGATCCATACACAGGTTCCATACATCATGCAAGATCTGACCTTAAGTGGTTGAATGTCAACCATCTCTTCTGAGGTATGTAAATTATGTCTTGCCAATGCTCAAATCACCACTCGTCTGGCACTAGAACCTTTTCACCATGGATATGGGCAGGATCCATATGTTATGGAAGATCCATGCCAAGTGGTCACACAATAATTATTCCTGTTCAATCCATTGGGTGCATAAATGCAGGTCATGGCCACTCTCAGGTCAACATGACCTTTGAGATAGAAGTGTTGCAGGTAACTAACTGCATGGACAATTTCCCCATCCATGTATGGCTTGTTGATGGAACATATCTCTGCTCATTCTTATAAACTAGCTTCACCTTGTTGTTCCCCATGATGAGATCAATGGCCCTGAAGTCTCACTCAGCTAAATCTGCATCTGGCTCCAAGGCGAAATTGACAGCAAGCACATCCCCTGCAAAAATTAAGCACGAATTGAAGGATCATAAACAAGGTCTTGAACTTTGTCTTCTTGTGTGATGATCACTTATTGCATCCAATAACACAGCTGAATCTCATAGCACGAAGGAAAACCACAAGAAAATCAAACAGGAATCATTGAAGGGTCATAAACCAGGTCGGTGCTTTGTCCTCCTGCCTGACAATCACTTATTGCATCCACAAAATTATAGCTGTACCCCCCAGCACAAAGGAAAACCACAAGATTAAGTGGGAATTGCTGAAGAACTCTAAATGAGGTTGGTACTTTGTTGTATCACATGACAATCACTTATTGCATCCAAAACATAGTCATATCCTCCAGTGCACAGGAAAGCCATGAAGCACGATTGAAAAAACTGGAAGGCATGTCAATATCCACATACCATTTGTTATGCTTATTGTTGTACTTCTTTTTCATGTTTGCAGCCAAGAACAATGCCTTGCGAATGACTCTGGCCATGAAGGAACATGTTACAACAATGATACCATGCCCCCCAAAAGGAGTTGCCAGTAATGGGTTCAACCTCCAAGACGCCATGGGACTTGCAGATGATGGGGAGACATACAACCTCCTTCGAGTGAGTCCTACCAGCATGCGCACTTACCTCTCACTCATGATCGTAGTGTGCTGTATGGGACCTATCAGCCAAAGCAGGGCTCAACTGTGCAGCATTGTGGCACCACCAACCCAAAGAACTTATCAGCAAGATTATTGGAGCTGTATGTGTCCTTCCCTTCTACTTTTTACTTTTTACATGTCATATCTTCCTATCTAAAAATACTATACTCTAGGCATGACAGTGTCACAGCCATTTCAAGAAGTTCCCACATGGTTGGCCTATCAAAGAATTCCTTAAATATAATCTCAAGAACAAATGCACATATGCACGCAGGCAAGGATATCTGGGAGATTAGACAAATCATGATAGGGAATGGAACAGGGGTGGTGAAGGAAGTGACAATGGGAATGATGATGATGAGGGGGCTAGCAACAATGGCAGTGATGGAGCTAGTAGCAAAAACAAGAGTGACAATGGGGCCAGTGATGAGTTGGGCGATGATGATGACCAGGGTGGCAATGACAACAGGACTGATGACTACAGTGACTACGATGGGGCTGGTGGCTTAGATGGGGCTGGTGGCTATGATGGAGCCAGTGATGACAAAGCTGAGGATGGCCTGGAATATTACTAGGATGAGTAATATTTGGGGTAGCTTGAGGAAGAGGATGGAAAGGCAAATTCTACTGATGACAACAGTAGCTATTCAATGAGTTGTAATCTGCATCTTAAGTGGTGAATTAGTTCTTTCAAATGGATGAATTTAAATAAGTTTATATATTGCAAATGTTCTATGGTTACTGAATAATCTATCAAAATCCACCTGGAGTGGATGAATTGTCTACGACATGGTAAAATGACAGGGTATTATTATTATTATTATTTTTTTTTTTTGAATCCTATTTATTCTCCTTTGTGGTGGACCATATGTAAGAGAGTAAAATGTACAGTATGTGCAATGCTGTGTGATCCTTCTCTATATTAAGTGTCTTCGTCATCTGCTTGGAGGGGCCACAGAGTGGCCCTCGAAGCACTGGTGGCGCTTTAATAGTTGGTGCTGGGACCATGAATATGGTATGCATGTTCGTCTCTCGTGTTTCTTCATCCCCGTCCTTCCCTTTCTTCATCCCCATCCTTCCCTTTCTTTTCCCTGTTCTTCATTCAATTCCAGCAGTTCCCCAAATGTTCCTCTCCACCGCCCAGTTTCTGCAGCATATCTGAATAGTGCCCAGAGTGTCTTTCTCATTGTGAAGAGTTTTGTGATGTTTACATCCCTTCCTCCCATACTGTTTTGCAAGTTTTGTCTTGCCGCTTGATGCGCAGGACAGTGTAATATGTAGTGTTGTATCGTTTCGTCGGCCTGATGACATGCAGGGCATACTGGTGAGTCTGCTTTCCCTATACGAAATAAATGCTTAGCTAAAGGCGCATGTGCTGTTTGTAGCTGTGTAAGTATGCTGGTGTGTTTCCTTGGTAAGCCTGTGATAAGGTCGACATATTTGCTGGATGGTGTGGCTGGGTCTGATTTCTTCATTCGGTCGTAACGCTTTGATTTCTGCCATAGCTTTTGTGTGGTATGTTTTAGCTTTTCATTGTAAGCCCATTTTATGGCTGTTTTGCTTCGTGGTAGCGGTTTCTTGAGTATTTTCAGGAGTTTCTCCATGTCGCTGCTGCCATCTGTGATTGCCTTTTTAGCCTGTTCGTCCGCCTGTTCGCTACCTTCAATCCCTTTGTGTCCTGGTGACCATCTGATCTTGATTCTCAGTCCGCTGTGTTTTTTCTGCAGCATGGTGATGTGTTCATGTAGTGCGTCGAAAATGTAATGACCTGTAGTAGGTTTCGTTAGTTGTGTGGCAGTGATGGCAGCTTGACTATCAATATATATTATGGCAGACCGTATTCCCCACTCCTTCTGTATCAGTTTGGTTCCTAGAATCGCTCCTATTCCTTCTCCCTCGTACACAGTGTGGTGTTGTTGTGAGCCGAGCTGGTATAGTACTTGGTTTTTAGCCTTCTGTTTCTGTATAGGACTGTGGCCACCCCTATTTTTCCATCCATACCCGAGCCGTCCATGAAGACTTTGACATCGGGATTGTCATTTTGTATGTCTTCGATTGCTTCATCAACGCTGCTGGCTATGTGTATTTTGATGTTCGGTTTCCAGTTTGTTTTGAATTGTGTAGCTTTGATGGTTTCCATCTTTGCAGGTTGGATGTTGTATTTATGCATGAGATCGTGGAGGGGTGTCGGGTGTCATTTTACCAGTTTGTTTGCAGCGTTTTTGACGGGTTTGTACAGTGGGTGTGATTCGGGTAGCATTGCCAGCTGTGCTGCCACACATTGTTGGTGCTTGTCTACCAATAGGTGGAATGGGATGAGGTTCACCATGGTTTCTATGGCGTCGGTCGCAACAGTTTTCATTGCTCCCATTATCATAATAGCCGCTCGTCTTTGTATTGTTGCTAGTTTGGTGATTATGGCTTGTCTGGCTTGTCCCTCTTTTGTTCTTTTGCCTACGTTTTGCTGTGGGGTGAGGAATATGTCAGCTGCATATAGCATTCGGGGTGCCGCAATTGAGAGGTATAGCTGTCGTATACATCTTGCATTTATTCCTCGCGATGAGCATGCTATCCTGGCGAATTGTATTAGCCAGTCCTGGCCTTTTGCGAGTGCCACTGCGCATTGTCCTTTCCAAGTTAGTTTGTTGTCCACTATGATTCCTAAGAATTTTGCCGTTTCTTTTGATGGTATCCGTTGGTTGCCTAATACTAGTGCATGGCGTGGCATGGGTATCCTTTTCTTGGGGTTGATCAGGTGGGGGACGCGTTTCTTTGTAATGTCAAGAAGTTGGAATTTTTCAATGCCGAACTCACAGTTGTGGGCTTTCGCCCATTCGAAGACTCCTCCTGTTTGGTTCATTATATTGCGTAATTTCTCATGTGTTTCCACAAAGTCTTTGCCGATGACTATAATGACTGCATCATCCACGAGGAGGAGTATCCATTCGCCTACTTTGAGCACTGGGATTTTTAGGAGGTCAGTGTTGTATATAAGGTAACATATTCCTGAGTATGGGTCGCCTTGGTCTAGGCTGTTTGCTATGATGAACACTGCTGTTTGGTAGTCATCAAAAGCAAGTGTTGTGCGTCTGTTGCCTAATCGTCATTTCATCCACTCCGTGTATTCATGGGGGACTCCACGTTTCCTCATGTTGTGTATGAGCCTGTCAATATCTACACTGGGGAAGGCACCTTTAATGTCCAGGAATAAGGCTGATGCTACCTGACCTTTGCGCCATGCGTCTTTCACTGTTTTCATCAGCATGTGTATGGAGTCAGTGGTGGTTTGGCCTGATCTGGTGCCGAAGTGGTTTGCTGGCAGAATGTTGTGTTTTTCGCCCATGTTGATGATGTCTTCCGCTTGGCAGCTGTTGAGGAGCCGTGCTAGTCTGTCTGATAGTACTGTGGGTCACCATGCATTTGGTGAGGTGTAGTCCAGCTTCCCTGGTTTTTTCAAGACTAGTGTCTCTGTGAGCGCCCATTCCTGTGGATAGAAGTTTAGCATATTTGTAGCATGGAATTGGGTCAGATGGAAAGGTTTATGTCTGGAAACAAAGGGGAGAACCACCATCTGACAGAACAACATCACCAACTGTCAAACATGGAGGAGGAGGAAACCTCATGGTATGGGGTTGTATGGG
>QLOK01008402.1:0-13165 GCA_003313805.1 Tricholoma flavovirens
GCCTTCCTCAGCATTATACTCGATGTGCCAGAATTTATCTGTTGTGTCATGAGTAGCATTCTCATGCATGAACCAGTCATATAGACCAGTGATGACTTCCTTGAAAGTCCAAGCAGCTCATTGATGGTATGCACCATCAACGCTATCCTCAAACCAAGTAAGGGCGGTGTTCTCTAGGAACATCACTGTGAATTCCATGCGGTCTGAGTCAAGCTCAGGGCCGCAAATCTTGTTCACTTTCAACCACTGGAGGAGGGCATTCAGCCAATGTTCAAATCCTTCAGTGTCAGGTAATCCACCATACTTGGGTGGATTGGGAACTCTGGGACCATTCTTGCCCCCAGATGTAACAGTATCCAATGAGACAGAGACCTTGCTGTCAATCTGTCTATGAATCTTTCTGTGGATATCCCTCAAATATTTTGAGGGATGATGAGAACTCTTTTCCCAATAGGAATCAGGGTGGGAAGTCATAGACCAGTATGGAATACTGGTCCTGTCCCATCTGCTTGAGTTTCCAGACATGTTTCTACTGGATCAATTGCGTGTGTGCTCATCTCGTCCATAGCCAGATGAGGCTCGTCTGAAGGTGTCTTCCTCCGTTCGGAAGGAGGACATGGTGGTTTCATCACTCGTTCCATGATAGGACGAGTCAGGACTACTTCCACTTGTGTCAGATCCATCCCTGTCTCCACCAGGGTTTCCTCCACAGTCAGTGTACTCTGCACTGGCTGTTTAGGTCTCCCAGCCTGTGGGCGGTCTTGACGATGATGGTGGTCCACCCTTGTCCCAAGGATGACCCTCCTTGTTGAATTGAATCCCTTGATCAGGGATTGACGTGGATTGTCCATCCCGGAGGTCCCCATTGCGAATCCTCTGCAGGGCAATCCAGTCTTTATCAATGTAATGGACCTTCTTTTTAGAGGGTCCCTTCGGTACGTCCTGACAAGTGTTATTGTGCTTGTCAGTAGTGGGGTACCCTCGCTCTGCCTGCTGGGTAGAGCGAGGGACTTTAGGCCCATGGGGAAAATTACTGGCATATTGTTTTGCCAGTTCTCGAAGTTGGAGCTCCAACTTCTCAGGTTCCATGTCCTTCGCTTCCCTGCAATGGACATAAATATTGCTAGCGAATTGAGCGAGAAGCTCTACATCTGCATTGATATCTGATTCATTGGCTCGAGGCTGGGCCTCGAGTGGTTTCTTCTCATCTCATCGGTGTAGCCGGGTGCTGTTGGACATAGGCGACACTGGCGAGGATGCCAGTGCCAATGGCCACTGTGCTGCGAACAGTCAAGGTGTCCAGTATTCCTGACTATCATGTGGACCATTGATTGGAGTTAGTTGATCGTTTTTGAACCCAGGGCTCGAATCACCCAACCCAGGGGGTTGGGTGTATCTGGTTGGTTGACTGGGGCTGGACTGATAATCTCATCAACTACTCTTCAACGAGAAAGATTTCTTGGAGTCAACATCGCTGTCTGTGACATCTTCGCGGTTTTTTAGGCTGACAGGTGACGATTCTAATTGCCTCGAAGCAGATGTATGCGCTGCGAGGGGTGAGGGATCCTTCTGAATGGAAGGATTGATCCTCGAGGAGCCTGTATGCACCTCGAGTGGCTGAAGTGGGCTCTCTTCTCCCAGGGGGTGCCCAGGAAATCCAGATCCAGCTGGGGAATGTGTCGTCACCTCCTCTGTGAACTGCCTGCTAGCAGGCTTCGCTTTACTCCTTGACTTGGTTTTGGGAACATGTCCAGGTCGTTCAGTGTTCTTCAGCAATGGAGAAGGGAAAAAAAAAAAAATTTAATGCAAGGTTCGATTCTTCTGGTTGCAGGGGGTCGATTCTAAGCGGTGGACAATGCAAATTGGTCTTGTGAGCCTTTTGCAACGGAGATGCTTCCATCGCGGATCACATCGAGAATTTTCTCCCTCACGGGAGAAGATCAGGGTCGTTTTGATGACAATTGCTGATGGGGTGATGTCGAGTATGACTCTATACAAGTTGAAGTGTTCAAAAAAGTGTAGTGAGTCATGAGGGGGTCTTGCAGGACTTCACACTACAAGAACACGAATAACATATATATTTTGTGTAGTAGAGTAAAGTTTTATAAAAAGATCTAAATTAATTACATAAGACTGGTCCCTTATAAGGGCCAGTCGGAAGGTAAAACAATTGAATTATAACAAATATAAATAATTGTCCGGATCACCACAAGCACCTCATAGACAAAACATTTAATTGGCACAAGATTATCAGAGCCATCAGAAATATCCTGGGTGCCAACATGTGCCTATTTTTTATGGGGGGAGACCAGACAATTTTTCCCAGGCCTGATTTGAATAACACTTATCTTACAAGCAAGAATCAAGGAGGTGAGGAGAGCTCAAGGTGAAGGGAGAGGTGATATGAATCTATAGGGGGTTTGCTTAAGCAACCTAAGATCTAGGTGCATGGCTTGCTTAAGTATAAGTCAGCTTAAGCACTTCCTGCCTGTAGTATTGTACACACAGAAATAATAATTGAAAACCCTGCTTAAGCACCATGAGCTCATGTCCTCTCAACCATCCTGCTCAAGCACTGTCACTCCTCAAGCATGATCCTGCTCAAGCACTGTCCCTGCTCAGCATTGTTCCAGCTGAAGCACCTCCAATCTCAAAACAGGGATAGTTACTTACCAAGCTATGAAAATCTTTCAAACCTCTAACCACCAGCAACTGAATTGTGCTTAAGTCAACAATCATGATTGAAATCACAACATACAAGGCTAGTAACATAGACACCTTAACCATCAACCTCGTTTCTATCAGCATCAACATAAACATAACCCTTCTGCAGATATTGTCAGTTGTCATCAGAAAAGGATGAAGGATGTGGTGCTCATGCTCTCTTTCAACACTTACCAACATTGCCAGAAGTCTCAGCATTACCCACAGCTTGCTGTTTCAATCTGACTGGGGAAGGCACTCTCGGAGTGCTGCTGGTGATCTTGGTAGCCCCAGTATTTTCTTTATGTCATGATCGTGGCTTCCGTGCAGTGGATCATGTACTGCTAGTGGTTGCTGACTTGGTGTTGGTCATTGATTTCGATGCCATTTGGACCTGCCGCTTCCTGCTTTCTGTTGAAAGTAACCCTGCATCGACAGCTTGTGGATCTTCTGTAGCAGCAATGCTACTCATTTGCAGCTGAGGCATAGTAGAAGGCACAGCCACAGTACCAATATCTGAAGTGGCTTTGAGTGTTGTAGAAGGTGCAGCTGCGGTACCAATATCAATTTCTGGGGTTGACTGAGTTACTATGCTAGACTTTGATGCTCTATCAACTGACTTATCTCTGGCCTTCTCGCTGTCACTAGATTTGTACTGGGCATCCTTTGGAATCACAGATGTATCAGTTGGTGTGTTGATATCTTTCTGTGGTGCTTCAACATCAGACTGGTGGTTAGGATTGGTTGGCCTTTCAGTTACATCATGCATCAACAAGGGCTGTTCTGTTCCAATTTGATGCAGGATAGTTTCCTTGGAATGGAATGTGAAAGGATGGGGGAGGTCGAAAGATAATCAACAAGCACATAAAGATCAGGAATAGACATGGATTGCAGCATGTTCAGCTTGATGGGAAGCAAAAAGATTACACTGTCATAATAGAGCAATGGATCAGCAGATATATCATCCCATTGATTTCTCGCATGGCCAGATGTATTCTGGAACCAAAATTTAATATGATAGCTCGACAATTGTCAGTTGAAGTCAACATACCCCATAACATCAAGAAATATTAGATGCAATAAGACTTCAAGTCATCAGGTGGCAACTTGTGAATATTCAAGCCTGGGAAGAGTGGTAATCCAGTCAAGTCACATGGAATGGGATACTTGAAATCTAAGTCTTCACTGACATTGGCTGTTAGAGCAATAAGTCTCATCAATCATATGAGCATAAATAAAAACTTACTTGGCAATACATGATCGGTGTATGTCACCCATGGGACCTCAATTCAAGTTTTGAAGTCATCAGTGAAGTCTTTCATGTCACGCTTGTTATGAGTAGAATGGGCAGAAATTCTACAAAGTTGGAATCAGTACCATCATAACCTTCAAAAGTATCAAACATACACTCCACTGTTAACATTGCCCACTTCATCTCGGAATGCAAAGAGAAGCATCATTTCTCCATCACCAAGCTTGCCATCCTGGCACAATCTTTTCATCTCACTCCACATCGCAGGCATGAACTGTTCCTGATTCCTAATTATCTGAGTGAGTATATGCCAAGTGAACAAGTTGGCACTTTACAAGTATGTAAATGTTGCTCACATTCTCCTTTGCCTGGTGTTATAATTCTCTCACTCGCCCTCATCCAAACCCTCCCACTTCTCTTGCAATACTGCTTGATAATGACCAACATGGTTATTGGATGGTGAACACTTGCGATGCCAAGTGGCTTCTTCATTGATGTTTTTCTTGTGAGCTTCTTCGAATAGTTGACGCCCAGTGATGTCTTTGAACAGCTTCAAAGATGTTGATTTGGTTGCCATGCTTTTCATGCTGCTGAGGCTGTGCTTTGATTTCATTGTTGTAAAATGATTTATGAGCTTTTTGACGATGCGCTAGCCAGGTATCAGTGATCAAATTCAAATAGATTTGTTCTAGAAACCTTTTGCCATTCTCGCATATTGACATCCTCTGACAGTTTGTTCTTGAAAAGAGGGGATTCCAGAATTTCTTCAGCCCTTGCCTGCTTGTATGTCATTAGCTTTCTGGCCTTGGTCTTCTCACTGGTAAAATCAGGGTCCACTTTGTGGACTTTGGCTTCAAAATCAGGCATATACAAGCTAATGTGCATGTCTTGTAGGGTTGTGAAAGGAGACGAATGCATGGCATAGGGGGGAGCAGACAAGTGTGATGAAGAGCTTGTTGACTTCCCAAACCACATATTACATTAGGTGCCACTTGGGGCCACCGTTGGTCAAATCTATTGTGTGGCATAGCTTGAAGGAATTAACTGTCAAACAATGGGACATCAGAAACATATTTTATGGCATGGTCCAAAGGAATTACCTTTGAACAATGGGTCATCTAAGCTCTGTATACTTCACAACCTGTGGATCCTTACCAGAATCATAAGGGCCTGTTTGGTAACTGTCAATAATTTTGAGTTGCCGATCAATAAAATATGACGGTTTCAAAAATATCGTTGGAATGAGCAAAAACGTGCGTATTGCGACGCACTGCACCATGGTTCGGGCCTGCCACTCTGTGCATGAGCCGATTCACGAAGTCACTCGCTGCCGGAAGGCCCTCATGGCCACTGTTATTACCCTTGCAACAGTGGGCATTGTGCTTCAGACATCTCAGGCTTGGTACAATCCTGAACCTTACCACACATCTAAACTGTCCGGTGAGGCTTGGGTGAATGAGATGTTAGATGGTCATCACAATAGATTGAAGGACAACACTGGTGTTCAGAAGGATGTCTTTGTGAAGCTGAAGAGAGAATTGGTTAGAAAAGGTGGGCTGAGGCCTCGACAACATGTTGGTGTCACAGAGCAGATTGGCACATTCTTGTACCAGCTTGTGACAAATCTGTCGGTACGAAAGATGGCTGAACGGTTTCAGCGAAGCAATGAGACAGTTTCAATGTGAGTATTTCCTGATGTACTTCTTCGTAGTGAACTATTGACCTGGAGATACAGATCATTTCGAGCAGTCCTCGACGCAATGGTCTCCGATGGATTCCGCTCAGCGTACATGAAGCTTCCAAATCCCCAGGAGATCCCACATGTCATTCACTCGAACACAAAATTCTTTCTGTTCTTCAAAGATGCTCTTGGTGCCATTGATGGGTCTCATCTGTTCGTGAAACCTCCTTCAGCAATAAAGGCCCGCTTTCGTGATCGTAATGGCAACCTAACTCAGAACATGTTTGTGGCATGCGATTTTGATATGTTCTTTGTGTATGTCATGACTGGTTGGGAGGGAAGTGCAGCGGATAGCCTTTTGTTCCAGAAAGCCATGGTCTCTGGCTTTGACGTCCCACCTGGCAAGTACTATGTTGCTGATGCAGGCTTCCCCAATTGCTGTCAACTTCTTGTGCCTTACCGAAATGTTCGTTATCACCTTCATGAATGGCAAGTTGGCAGCAAGCGGTATGTGATGCTGCTCTCTGACGTTCACAGTGTTGTCATTGAGTGTTATTCAGCACGCAGAACAAGGAGGAACTCTTCAATTTGCGGCACTCACAGCTTTGAAATGTCATCGAGCGTATTTTTGGTGTTATCAAACGGAAATTCAGGATGGCTGCTGAGGCAACTGAATATCCGATTCATATACAAAGCCTTATCCCTGTTGCGATCACCACATTCCTGAATTTAATTCATCATCATGGAGAAGCTGAATTTCTGCTGGACATCTCATCGCGAGAGCTTTTGCCTTCGGTTCCTCATGGTGATCAGGTTCCAACAATCGGTGTTTCTGAGGAAGAAGCAGAGGAAGCAGACTGGAAGCGTGATGAGATAGCGGAAGCGATGTGGGCCAGTTACCAGGAGGTGCTTGCAGCTAACGGTATACCAGAAACGGCAGACATCAATTAAATTTACTACGACTGTGATTCAACAAGTGTGAAGGGCATAATAAACAAATGGTAATTATAGGTAGGATAGAGAGGGAGTGTGTTATGATTGGAAATTATGGTAGAGGGAGCCTGGAGCGATGGAGAACAATGACAAGACTGAAAACTATACTCCCTGCACACGGACAAGTTCGTCGCTGAGCCAGTACGACCAGGCCTCCTGCATTCCAGGCTGAGAGAGATCAAAGCTCAAGTACTCATGGGCGAGCTCGGCACTTCCACGGAAAATCTTTCAAGCAAGAGCAACTGAGTGAGGCGAGAGTCCCTCCTCTGCACAAATAGTCTTGAAGGCCTTGTCCTTTCGTGGTGTAGCAGCCATAGTATCAGAATGAGGGCGAGGAGTATCAAACAATGAAGTTGAGACAATCTGGTTGACTGAATTTGCGAGTGACTCGAGAGCCTGAGCACCTGATACATGAGCGCATTTTCGCGGTGGCACAGGTGTCGCGAGAGGTGGAGTTGGTGAACGAGAGCGCTTCTTTCCCTACGTTGATGGCCAGGGTTCAGATCTACATGAGATTGTCATGACTGGAAAATACCTGGTCTGTGTCGGGTGATGAGTCATTTTCCTTGTCACTCTCCTCGTCGTCATCCTTGCCAGTCTCATTACCTGAGTCCAAGTCCGAGGTTCCACCCAAGCCATTGTTCTGTGGTGCAGCAGAACACTCGGAAGAGAAGGCCAACTCTCCTGTAGCCATACAATCCCCAATAATGATGCCGATCTTATCATACAGTGGGAATGGCTTCTTACAGAATGGACGGGCCTTCTTATGTCCCTGTTGACCATAGTCAGCGTCATGATGGTTCAAAATAGGATCTCGTGTGCTCACCTTGAGGTAACTATCCTAAACCTGGGGCTTGGCAGTCACCATCTTCTTAGAGTCATCCCAGCCAAACCCAGACAACCCTCGAAGTGTCTTCACAACCTTGTACTCCTCTTTGAACTGTGATTGATCTATCAATGATGAATGAAGAGAGTTGCTTTTAACTTGCATACCCATGTCCAACGTGATTTGACCTGCTTCGACGTGAAAGGATGACCCTTCACAGTGAGGTGCTTGGCAACACTGGTGTAGACAGACAGCTTGAAGTTGTTGTCAGACTGACGGTTCTCGCTAACGGCTTTAAGTAGACGCTCGATGAGCAAGAGTTCAGCAGCATTGCTCCAGGATGCCCGTCCAGAGTCGCCATCATCACCCGCCATGAGGGATTGACAAAAAAAAGTCACCTGGTGTGCAAACAAGCGCAACCGAACACCCAAACGTTACAAAATTGAATGATAACCCTATATTAGGTAATTTTGATGATATGTAGCGGCAACTCAAAATTATTGACAGTTACCGAACAGGCCCTAAGTGATATATGGATGCAAAACCGATCATCAAGGTCCAATGGTCAATTCCATAGTCTTGAAGTTTATTATAAAATCTTAATCATTTTATTGTTGGTCCAAATCAAAGAACATTACACTGCCAAGTTAAACCATTCTAGTGCATGATCAGTCTTCCTCTGCAGTCTTGCTCCACCGGCACCTTCAGATTTCTCCAAATGCCCTCACCCTGGCCACCAGCACTGTGTTCAGATCTGCATGGGGCAGAAGAACCCTCAAGATATTGGGCATTGGACTTTTGCAGTATGGCATACAACACCTATCTTCTTTGGTCAGTGATAATGCTTGAGACAATCAGTGTATTGGATGTACTGGACAGGGAGTCTGTAAAACTCCTCGCGAATCAACAATGCCTCCCCTGGGCCCAGAGAAGGTTGCGGAACTCTGGGAATGTCTGCAAGCGTACAACAGAAAGCAAAAGGGGAAGAGGACCAGAGATTCAGTACAGCACTTGGCAGTGCTCTCCAGCCCAATTAATACCCCTCCTCCGAGTTCATCACAAGATTGTAACTTTGAGGCAAATGCAGCTACAGGCAGATGGCTGATCAGACCATCAGAAGGGAGATCGCACTCGAAGAAACATGAAAGGAGTGTTGAATCAGTGGTTGAAGTGTTGGAAGTCAGGCGCTGAAATGCCAAAAATTGACTCATAGAAGCCATGAGGGTAAGACGAGACCTGAAATCAACAATCATAGTCATGAAATTATTGATCTAACTTAGTATTGGCAATGACCAAGTTACTAGCTATTGTGTAATACTTACACTTAGAATTCCTCATAGAAGTATTGAAATAGAATGTTGAATCAGAAGTCCAGCAGATGAACACCAAATCGTTGAAGGGGAAGGAACAGATGAACAATGAACACCAAGTTCATCAAACCAATAGTCATTGAGGCAACACCAAGTTGACCTCAGGCTAGAACACCAAGTACATCTGACCAATTAAATTGTCATTGATGCAATGCCAAGTTGCCCTCAGACTACCGAGTGAGAAGCTGTGGTAGGGACATGAGAGCCAGCAACTTGAAGTTGTTAAGTTTCAAAGAGATCGAAAAAGGTTCATTAACTCTAACCTACCGCATACCAAACACATAACTGTCATGGTCACAGTCTTTCCTTCTACTTTCCTTCCACTCTCTACTTTCCATCTTTGCCTCTCATTAGTTCTGTTTTCTGGTTGACTTGGTGTCATCCTCTCAACAGCTTTGGTGACTCTGAGAGTTGACTTGGTGTCAACACAATGAGCGATTTCTGTGGTTCAGTTTGACTTGGTGCCAGGTTTGTTCCTTAGTCTGTCTTGTTATCCTTCACCAAACTCCTTCCGCATCCATTGTCCTCTCAATTTGCCCTCTGGTTTTAGCTTGAAGTTTCACTATCTATTTTGATTTGTGGTTCTGAGTCTTGTGTTACATAGCCTGATTGTGCGGTATGCATCAATCTCATGTTCTTAGTTACCTTACCAATGAATTGCTCAGAAGAACCTTCCAAATGCCAAGTGTCATGAACAATGAAGTTCTTTTGAAAAACCATGTCAAAAATGGTATGTTGGCTGCATGTTTATCTGTAAGATCACTGACGAATGTAAAACCAATTCCAGCAACTATTGGCCCTTTCGATGGCAAAGTTGGTACCACAATCTTGGATGGGAAGTGCTTCGTAACATCGCCTAACCAACATTTCATTTTCTGTCCACCACTTGGAGACAAGCATTGCATGCAGCTGTGAGCCGATTCTCACTATGCTGATGATGACCCCATTCTGTGGCCACAGCCCTACAATACATACTTTTCCCATTATGCTGCCATTCCCTGTCTGGGTTCACTTCCTTGACATGATATAATCTGGTGGGATTTCACTCCAGATCATTTTGTCCTTTGCTGGGATGAAGGAGCTATCATTCAAGGCCTGTGGAAGCTATCAAAAACCAAAATTTTCACTTTATGGGCATCAGTCAATCTTCTGTTGGATCGTGTAGAACAGTATCGTTCAAACACACCTCCCAACCGTATACCACCCATTCTCAATCCTGATGTGAAGATGATGGAACATGGTCTGACTCAGTTACAGTCTTTGTATACAAACCTTCGCCAGATGGAATTTGGTGTTTGGGATGTCCAGTGTATTTGGCTTGAGATTATGGCAATGTTGGATTACATGGAGATTTTCAAGCCAAAGATGGATGGTTTGTTAGGAAATCAGCCTCCAGCTCAGGTTGCAGATACAATTGGGGTGTTCACCAATGACCTGCATGTTGCCCAGGACTTATTACTCACTGGCCTTCCATACTGGTTGATTCAACCTATATCTGACTTCACCAATCAAAATATCCTTGAGATTGTGCATCTATGTAATTTGGACAAGTACCTTAACATTAAAGACCATCAATTCCCACACCCCATCATTTTTGAAGGACCAGCCTCCTCATTTGAGAAGTTTCAGGCTATACATCATTATGGCTGGAACTTCTTATGCTACACAGATCCTTTCAACATTTCGATCAGCACTGCAGAAATCCAGCAATCTGCATTGACAGCTCAAACTCCATCATCAAGTATGGTGCTTGCCCACCCACCTGCTGCAAGTTCTAGCCACAAATACCCACCTTCTTCAGTATCAAGCGAACTCAAAATTGATCTTTGACTCCCTACAAAATCATGGACATGACAGCAACATTTGTAAGTGTTAAGTCTTCTAGATTTGATTACACTCTGACTGCCAATTAACAAAGGTGGTCATGCCTTGTCCAGCCCTGTTGATCATAAAAGATTTGAACCTATTGATAGCCCAATAATGCCAGTTCCTATAAAGGTGTGGTCAACTGTTGCAGCTTGAAGATGCAATAGCCCAATTCTATACTCATTCCTTTTTCATTTCTTTGGCCATGCAGCAACCATACCTGCATGGCTGCCATGATCATGATTGTACCAAATACCTTTTCTTGACTGTCCTAGTATGTATACTGAAAACATTGCTCCCAATAAGATATTTATGTGCGATGTGATTTCAGGTCCTGTCTGCAAAATTCCCAACTTGAGGAGGCACATCATCAGACTCAACCCAATCAGGGCCACCAAGGTCCAAGTGTCCAGCCAGGACTACTTTCCATTGTCCATTTGGTGGCCATCGGTAGTGTAGGCTCAAAGCAATTACAACATCCTTCAAGTCCCCTTGTCCATTCAATGGCAACAGTGGGTCCAATTCCGTGTCTCTCTTCTTGTTATTCTCTTTGCTTACAAACTGCTCACTCACTTTTTCCTTTCGAGGATGGCATGGAAATGCAAGGCTGGAGAGGAAGCTGAATTTCAGCTGCAAGTATCAAAATTCAAGAATACCAATGTGCACATGGCAAAGTTTCATGCAGTGATGGAGAGTGGCACTGCAGTCAGCACAACTGTTCTAGCATGTGAGCAAAATCAGACCCATATGAGTTCCAATTATCTTGCTTCATCATCTTCAATTCTCATATTGACTCAAGACATAATGCTAGAAGAGTCCAAGAAAAAGACACAGGCAAGCGTTCTTGACATTCTTACCCACATTCTCTAAATCAGATACTGAATTCTCAACTACTGGAGGATTTTGAAGAACACTTCGATGGTTTACTAGAGCTTATCATTGAACAGAGGTCCACACAGAACTTGGGTTTCCATGCTCATGTGGCAAGGGTAACAGAACTACTCACTGCTACGAATGCATGCAGTACATGCCAACAAGTGGAAAATGCTTTATTCAACTCCGAATGCTGCCATTTCACTGGGCCGAAGTGTGGAACATCGAACAAGGATTTTTTATTTGCAACATCTCCAACCTTGGACATGTTCTTCAGCTTGGTCACAATCGTGCCAACTGCCCGAATCTGAAAACTACCCTTCCATTCACTGTTGTCGACACCAACAGTATTCATACTACTCATCTTGCATTCTGTGGCTGTCTCAAGTGTGGTAGCAAAATTGAGCAGCTAATGTGAGCATGTCTGTTTCCTGTGACTGCCTGTGATCCCAGGACAGCATTCACTTTTGCAACGCTCAATAATTTTCACATCCATATGTTAGAATCAAAGAAGGCGGCCTCTGGTTATTTGGGCACTCTCAGGTGACTTACAGACAACTCTTTTACAGTGGATGTCCCTGTACATTATCATTCTACTCTCATGTTAGTGTCTTACATGTGATCCATCCTAGAACCCTTATGCAAATTTTCTTCATGTTGTTGTTAAATGTATGATTCACCATCTCTCTATTCCACTTCTATTTCATCTCCTATTACTTGTTGTTACACTCATGGGCACTTAGGATAGCTTCCATCTTGTGTTTGTCACTGTTTGATTCACAGTATGTAGACACCTGAGTCCGGAGTTTTGCACTTCTTTAGTTGCTCACTCTGGACTCCAGGTACTCTACTCCTTACTCACTCATGCACTTCTTTAGTTGCTCACTCTGGACTCCAGCTAATCCATTTATCTGAGCCTCCCTTTACAGTTGCTAGGTTAAACTGAACTCAAGGCAACCTCAGACTTTAGCAGGTTATGGGCCCTGCGCTCTAGCGCCTTCAAATCAACTCCTCTCTCTCTGAAATCACTCCCAGTGAATTCCATGACCTCAATAACCCTAGGACACCTTTCCATCGCGTTCAATACACTTCTGTTGTTGCCTAACAACCGCTTTTGCTGTTTCCACAATACTTCACCCCAAAATCGACGCTGCTCAACGCCCTCTGCTCAGATCGCTTAGCCCGTTCACAAGGACCTTCATATACATCCTATCCATCTCCCGTTAACGCCGTTAGTCGAGATCTTCCACGGTTCCCACACAACGCTCAACGCGAACCTGAAACACCAATTTCCCCTATTACCATAATTCACTAAAATCGCCTCCCGTTTGAGCTATTCGCATCGTATCACCGAACGGTTCACACCACAATATTCGGCACCCGATTCCGCTCTGAACGCCCCTATATTCACCTTGACCACATCAACGGCTGTCACACCACACATCGTTTTACAAACATGACAAACTCCACCCCTATTCCTATCTGCGAGTTTTGTGAGCATAGAGGTCATTTATTATCGGAATGTCGGAAGTACAGGGCAGCCAGAACTCGAGCACATCGATCCAAACACTTTCCCTTAACCAATCCCTCTTCCAATCTCA
>QLOK01008428.1:0-17910 GCA_003313805.1 Tricholoma flavovirens
ATCAAAGCCCACAAATACGTTATCGACCTTGAAGAACTTCATGCTAAAAAACATTATCAAGGTCCTGCGGATCGCCGACGATGGGAACCTGCACCAGACTTCCGTATTGGTCAACAAGTTTATGTTTGCACAGAAAACATCAGTACCACTAGACCCTCGAAGAAACTCTCAGAAAAGTATTTAGGACCATTTGAAATTATAGCCCATCCCGGCACTCACTTGTTCACCCTTTGGCTTCCTGAACACTTGTGTGAAATTCACCCAGTATTCCATGTTTCCCAGTTAGAACCATCGGTACCAAACACAATCCCAAATTGTACCCAACCACCTCTGCCTCCTGTCGAAATTAATGATGACATTGAATATGAGATAGCCGAAATCCTCGATTCAAAAATCAATAATCGGAGAAGGTGTAAACTCCTATACTTTGTCCGATGGGCTGGTTACGAATGAACCGATGAAGAAAACTCATGGTTATCGGCTAATGAACTTGACCATGTGCAAGAAATCATTTCGGATTTCCACACTCGTTACCCGAACAAACCCGGTCCTCTCCCATGATGGTTTCCTATTTGCTCTTTTCTAGTCTTCGGACTACCGCTGGACCACCAAATTCCTGTCTTCACCTACAGCCTACAGGACACTGTCGTTACTGTAATGAGCTGTGGGAATTATTTAACAAATCTTCTTTCAAGACCCCCACCTCGGCAGAATGGATGACAACTCATTCTCTCCTACTACACTCCTTCTTGCGCTTCTATTCAGCATATTGGTTGCAGCCATTGTCTATGGACAAGCCAGATTTACCCGCTGGTATCAGGAAAGGGTATATGGGCCAAGAATCTATAATGATGAAGAGACGTCTACAGTTCGATTTAACCATGACACTGACCTCTATGAAGAAGACAACGGTATTCCATTGGTTGAGTTACCACAATGGCCTGTCCCATTGAACTTACGACAGGTCCATTTCAAAACTCCCCTACAACCAAATTCACCATTAACATTGTCAGATGGCGCCCAGAATCCTCGTTTCCACCATCAGCATACATTCTGTAAAACTCTCCTTCACTCCTTACATCATTCCGACCAAACACAAACAAAAAAAAAAAAAAAAAAAAAAAATTATTATGATCGAATTTCCGATCGGACCCCCATCTACATCCCCACACCTGATTCAACTACTACCCCAGCAACCAGTTCCTCCCCTATGTTCCCTACTACGCCTTGTTTCTCTGCCCTCTCCTTCAACCATTCTCAGTACTCCGCTTCCTCTGCCTGCAACTCTGCTACTTCGTTCTCCATCTCCCCAAACTCCATGTCCGCCACCCACTTGTCGAAAATCTCATCCTCCCACTTGTTATCCCGATGGTACTGGAAACTATCCAGCACCTCCTGTACTACCCTTGTCACCTTCTCCAGATTCGCCGCTGCCACCTTGATGGACGCCTGTTGCAGCTACACCATTTCCTTCATCATTTCCCACATCTCCCTCAATTCCTCGCTCATGGACCCCGACGGAACTCCTATGACCTTTCTGCTATTACCCTCCCCATTTCCCCAAACTGCCCCTATGCAACAGTGCTTCACTTTGCTGGACACCAAACATGATTTTGCATGGCCCTTGCAGACCCATGTGCACTCCCACTCGCTAGCTGAACATCTAGGAACATTAACTAAAGAAGAACACAAGAATTGGTCACTTACATTTTGCAGGGCATCTCTGCTGTCTCCAGAGTTGACCCTTCCTCGATTTCTGTAGTGGTCTCTGCTACAGTCTCCACCATCTTCACTCGTTTTTTGGGTTTTGGCTGCTCATTGGCCACCTCCTCTGCTCCCGACTCGACCTCCGTCACCAGCGCCCACTTCTTGCCTTTTTTGGCAGCCTTCCTTGCTGCCTTCGCTGCCGCCAATTCCTCGGCCTCCTTGGCCTCCCTGGCCTCCCTCTCAGCGGCCTCCCGAGACTCTCGTTCCTTTCATTCGTTTTCCACAATCCGTTCTTCCTCCGTTTGTTTTTGGGTCTGCGTTAGCATTTGCAGAAGCACGGTGGACTGGTCCACAGCGGACATGTGAGAGAAATCAAATGTGCCAATGTTGGACATGGTGGTGGAGGTAGGAGGAGAAATGAAATTTTTCTAAAAAGAATTGCTGAGTCTAGACTTCAACATTCATGTGCCTCGAAGGTTCGGCCTTAAGGGGGAGATACTGTTACGTTCCATTCCACCTGACTCGGACTTCCAATGGAACACCGCTCCAAACTCCAATATATGTTGAGATCAATCAGATCCCATTCCAGTGCATAGTGTAGACTTCATACATAGTTACTGTAGTTACTCATAGGATTTTACCTCAGGTTATTACCTTGGGTACTGCCCGTACTGCTGACCACAGCTAATGTACATAGCTCTTACCTCGGTCTCCGATCTCAGATTTAATATTAGTATTTAAACTTAGATATTTCGTTTGTATTCTGCAATTCGAATATCATAAACACCATAACAAGCGAAGGGTGCAACTTCTTAGAAGTTGAAGCCAAGTTCTTCTCAATACCCCTCCAGATCTCCAATCGGTTCCCACACGGATTCCCTTTTGGCTGTTTGGCTGCTACATTCAACAACTCAGCCACTTATCATATAACTCTGGTTGATCCAAGCCAGAAGAACTCACTGCATATTCTGGGATGGCATGGTGTATGTTGACAGAGCTGTTATGTTCAGGCTGAGCTCCAGCACTGGAGTCTTTGGTTCAGTTGCAGACATGCTAGTGGCTAGCTATCAGGTGGCAGGTTTCAGCCCCCTCAGGAAATGGGTGGATGACTTCTTTGTGATAAGGCTTCCACACAATTCCTGGACAGAGCAGGAGCTCATGGCTCTCATGGCAGATGTTGGGGTCCCTTAGAGTGTGGCAAAACTGAGACTGTTTTCTTTGGTCCAATGTTACATTGGTTTTGATTCACTGCAGACATTGGCCCATAAAAGTGCTGAATACAAGGAGGTTATATTGGGAATAAGTTTAGAAAATAGTTGGAGTATAGTTGACCAATAAAAGTTGTATTTACTTAAAATTTGTCCTGTTGTCAATTCACCATACGTGGGCAAGATTTATGAGGAAGAAATTGATACAGTGGCTCAAAAACTGTCCCAATGTTTGCTTGTTTTGTAAAGATTGATCTGGTGAGCAATGCTGACATTAGGGCTTTCAGAATACTCAACTTTTACATGATTTTGTTGAGAATCCATTGTTTAATAAGCAAAACAAAATGGTCACTTATTGGGACAGTTTTCTGAGCAGTCATTTTTTTCTAGTCAATTACTTCAATTGACCCCATTCTGCCTTGATACCTGCTCTAATACTGTTGGGGATACTTTTTATAAGATATTGGGAGACCTCCGGCTTGATAGTACCCTCTGTCACTATGACCTTTTGTTATCATTCAAGCATTCATTTTGATGACATCATGAATTTCCAGAATTGGCATTTCAAGTGTTTTCATAGATATTATAAGGGGTTTAGATGATTGAATTGAATAGACTAGAATAGTACTTCAATATCATTATCTTAAAAGGAACATTTTACTTGCTTATTTATATGCTTGCTGCTGTCACACTGCTAAAAATATCACCTGGTCTTCAGCATTGCCAAATTTTAAAATTGTTCTGTGTTTTTTTCCCTAAAAACTTCGAATACTGCCTAGTATATATTAGAGTTGTTCACAGTGACCATTTTCAGGCCATTTTCAGCTCATTTTTGATTTCATTTTTAATCTCATTTTTCAAAAATGGACATCAGAATGAGACAAGAATGAACTGAAAAATGATCACTTTTGTAAAATTGAACCCTACCCAAAAATGGTCATTTTCAGTTTCATTTTCATTGTTCTTTCAAACTCCACTACAACACCTAATTCTTCACAGTGACCACAACCATCGATGGTGATGCCCCCTCCTTCACCCCTCTACCACAACAACAACTCTGTCACCACCTGCCATCACCACTCCCATGCCCACTCACACAGACTAGTGCCACCAACCACTGCAAACCAACCACATTGGGCCCAAACAATAGGTAATGTTTTTTCTGTCATGTTTTCCTTTATTTTCAACTAACTAATCTTTTCATTTGCTTTTTCTAGCTTTTATCTATGTTATTTACCATGAGACAGTGCCAAGATGGCACACCCACAATGATGCCACCACTACAAGCACCTGCTCATGGGGTGAATGACAGATCAGGACAACAACAAAACAGGGCGATGTCTGATGACAGGGGCAATGGGGCAGGGACAAGGCATGGTGAGGCAAAGATGACAATGGCCACCAGCAGCCCACCATCATGAGCAGCTGTTCACAGGGTGGAAACAGCTGGCACAGTGAAGACAGAGAGCATGCAAAAATGAAAAGAGGGGGAGCCATGATGATGAGGATGGAGATGGAGAATACAATGACAACCACATGACCAAAACAGTGGCAGTGGCGAATGATGAGGGCAATGACAAGCATGGGACAAGAACAGAAGGCACAGGCAATGGATATGGTGCCATATGACAAGGAATACAAAAAGGGCTCAAAAGATGTCATCAATGTCTCTTGGGCCATAGATAAGTTTTTTTTTCATTTCATTTCATTTTTTGTTACTAACAAAGTTTCTAGATATTAACTGTTGATGATGATGACAACTACCCAGCCCAGCAGAGAACAGGGAAGGGAACTGGGAGACCCATGGAGGGGAGACCCATCAGGTAAGCACTAGTCAACCCCCCTCTTGGTGCCACATACTGATAGATGATGCCTACCCCTGACATGAAACATCAACCAAGCACCTGCTTCCAGCCCTACAAGAAACTGCTAGTAGGGTGGATTGTGGGTGCAGTGCACAGAGATGACAAGGATGAGACCACAGCCCAGCACCTGCCTCCCACCTCTGCGAGCCCTTGCTCACAGGGAGGAATGGGTGCTAACAGGCCTGTCATCATCTCCTCAATGATAATGAGCAAGAAGGGGGACAGGGAGGGGAGGAGACAATGATGATGACAAGGCCAACGCCAACACACATGGCACCACCACCAGCACTGCCAATGCAGGACAGGATGACAAGGGACAAGGGGGAGATGATGACACCTATATGTAGCACCACACCCCTCTGCTATGAGCAACTGCTAGGGAGGAAGGCTGGTGCATACAGGTGATGACAGGGAGAGGGGGACCAATGAGGGTCAACAACGACTACAGCACCCCCCACCACTGCTGTGAGCAACTGCTCACAGGGTGGATATGGGGTGCCACGGTGCGACACAATGGGAGGAGCCACCAAGACATGGTAAGGAGGGCCATGACAGGGTGCCACCCACTGTCCTGTATGTGGCCATTTAGTAGTCATTTTTGTTGTAGTACAAATGGGTATATAGCATAGTATAAAATATATATATGTCCTACACACTATAAGTTTTAAGACTATGAGGAGATACTACTAATTTTAGTGACCAGACCATGAAAATAATTTTACTAAGTTGTTTGAGGGGGAGTTTGAATATGCTGAGCACTTGCCAGCACTGCCGAGGACCATATAAAATGCATTTTTGCATCATTTTGTTATTTTGCTTTCCAGGGGGTTCACAGTAGCCATTTTTCACATCATTTTTCATTTCATTTTTTGGATCATTCTGATCATTCTTCTGCCAAACATGTGAAAATGAGCCAAAAATGGCTACTGTGAACAACCCTATTCCCCCCTAACCCTTTAAAGGTTCATTTATACTGGGCCATTCTATATCACAGCTATATTATGTGGTATAATTACAGAACACATACTCATAATTTGAATGGCTTGAGTAATTCAAAGGGAGATAGTCAGAGATCTTAGAGTTGGCTGTGTACCCTTGACCAATTTATAGGGTTGTTCACAGTAGCCATTTTTGGGCCATTTTCAGCTCATTTTTGGCTTCATTTTTGGCTCATTTTCATGTGTTTGGCAGAAGAATGATCAGAATGATCCAAAAATTTAAATGGAAAATGACGTGAAAAATGGCTACTGTAAACACCTGAGAAAGCAAAATAACAAAATGATGCAAAAATGCATTTAACATGGTCCTCGGCAGTGCTGGCAAGTGCTCAGCATATTCAAACTCCCCTCAAACAACTTAGTAAAAACTATTTTCATGGTCTGGTCACTAAAATTAGTAGTATCTCCTCATAGTCTTAAAACTTATAGTGTGTAGGACATATATATATATTTTATACTATGCTATATACCCCTTTGTACTACAACAAAAATAACTAGTAAATGGCCACATATGGGACAGTGGGTGGCACCCTGTCATGCCCTCCTTACCATGTCTTGGTGGCTCCTCCTGTTGTGTTGCACTGCAGCACCCCATATCCACCCTGTGAGCAGTTGCTCACAGCAGTGGTGGGGGGTGCTGTAGTCGTTGTTGACCCTCATTGGTCCCCCTCTCCCTGTCATCACCCATATGCACCAGCCTTCCTCCCTATGAGCAGTTGCTCATAGTGGAGGGGTCTGGTGCTGTGGGTGTTGTTGTCTCCCCTTTGTCCCTTGTTGTCCTGTCCTGCATTGGCAGTGCTGGTGCTGGTGCTGTTGGCGTTGGTGTTTGTCTTGTCATCATCGTTGTCTCCTCCCCTCCCCATCCCCCTTCTTGCTCATTGTTGTTGAGGAGATGATGACAGGCCCATTAGCACCTGTTCCACCCTGTGAGCAAGGGCTTGCAGTGGTGGGAGGCAGGTGCTGGGCTGTGGTCTCATCCTTGTCATCTCTGCACACTGCACCCACAATCCACCCTATGAGCAGTTCTCACAGGGCTGGAAGCGGGTGCTGGGTTGATGTTTTGTGTCAGGGGTAGGCATCTTCTATCAGTATGTGGCACTGAGAGGGGGGTTGACTAGTGCTTACCTGATGGGTCTCCCCTCCACAGGTCTCCCCTCCACAGGACTCCCCTCCATGGGTCTCCCATCCACAGGTCTCCCAGTTCCCTTCCCTGTTCTCTGCTTGGCTGGGTAGTTGTCATTGTCATCAACAGTTAATATCTAGAAACTTTGTTAGTAACAAAAAATGAAATGAAATGAAAAAAAAACTTATCTATGGCCCAAGAGACATTGATGATGTCTCTTGGGCCCTTTTTTGTGTTCCTCATCATACAGTGCCATATCCATTGCCTGTGCCATATCCATTGCCTGTGCCATATCCATTGCCTGTGCCATATCCATTGCCTGTGCCTTCTGTTCTTGTCCCATGCTTGTCATTGCCCTCATCATTCACCACTGCCACCATTTTGGTCATGTGGTTGTCATTGTATTCTCCATCTCTGTCCTCATCATCATGGCTCCCCCTCTTTTTCATCTTTGTGTGCTCCCCATCTTCACTGTCCAGCTGTTTCCACCCCCCAAACAGCTGCTCATGGCAGTGGGGTGCTGGTGGCTGTCATTGTCTTTGCCTCACCATGCCTTGTCCCTGCCCCATTTCCCCTGTCATTGGACGTTGCCCTGTTTTGTTGTTGTCCTGATCCATCATCCACCCCATGAGCAGGTGGTCATAGTGGTGGCATCATTGTGGGTGTGCTGTCTGGTGGTAAATAACATAGATAAAAGCTAGAAAAAGCAAATGAAAAGATTAGTTAGTTGAAAATAAAGGAAAACATGACAAAAACATCATTACCTATCGTTTGGGCCCAATGTGGTTGGTTTGCAGCGGTTGGTGGCATTAGTCTGTGTGAGTGGGCATGGGAGTGGTGATGGCAGGTGGTGACAGAGTTGTTGTTGTGGTAGAGGAGTGAAGGAGGGGGCATCACCATTGATGATTGTGGTCACTGTGTAGAATTAGGCATTGTAGCAGAGTTTGAAAGAACAACAAAAATGGAATGTGAAAATGAAACTGAAAATAGCCATTTTTGGGTAGGGTTCAATTTTACAAAAGTGATCATTTCTCAGTTCATTCTTGTCTCATTCTGATGTCCATTTTTGAAAAAATGAGATTAAAAATGAAATCAAAAATGAGCTAAAAATGGCCCAAAAATGGCTACTGTGAACAAACCTTATGTTTCATAGCCTGATAAATATTTTCAGAATTTTTTGTATTTTATTTCCTACATTATTGATGTACATGAGTAATAAGAGAACAATGCAACTAGTGCTTTAAAGTCCAGTTCAGTCCAGTTTTTTGACATTTTATCAGAAAACCAAGACTGAGACTGGTCTACTCATTCTCACAATACTAAAATAACCAAACTGGACTTACAATAACCGGTCTATACCAGTTTATATGCAGTCCTAGCACCAGTCCTAACCAGTTCATTCATGAACCAGTCAGCCACCAGTCAAGATCAGTTTTATTCCAGTTTAAGACCAGTTTTTCATACTACATAAGAGTTTACCTTGGAACCGTGCAGACTGGCACTGAACATAGATGTATTGTACAGGCTAACAGTAAGTAAATATGCCAAACAGCAGCAACACATTCATAACATTGTCAGAGGCAAGCAAAAAGCATAACAGATCTGCATGATTACCAGAGTCAGTACTGTATCCCCCCTTGTGGGGTAGGGATAATGATAGACCTCACAAAGTGACAACCAACAGTGCAAGCTAAGACATGCTATGACACCCTGTGAATAGTCAATACTGTATTCCCCTCGCAGGATAGGGATAATGACAGACCTTGCATGCCACTCTACAATAGCAACTGTCAACAGTGTAAATCTAGACACACTATGAAACCCTGGGTAAGCACTCAGACTGCCTGGCAGTGTGCACGTGATATAGCCATGAGAAGAGGATACTTCAACTTGTGCTGCTATAGAAATCTTGGAACTTGAAAATGCAGCTGTAATGATAGAAGCTCAGACCTACCCACCACCAAGCATCCATGATTGTGCTGTCATCTTCAATGGGAGTTATAAGGTATCATTGAAGTTCATGGAGTACATGCAAGGGACTTGGAATGGGTGGAAGAGTTTGCTGGACATGCAAGGATAACTGAGCTGGAGAATCCATTATTGATGAGTGAACAAGTCACTGGGACATTGTGGAGGATGAGTGAGAAATTTGAAAAATAGTTATGTGCCATGTATGAATTGGTTGAGCTCTGCTTCAATATGTTATCTCAGTGTTGTTAGATCTTATCTGCCTGATAAATGATGCCAAGGAGTGTCAAGTGTCAGTAGATGGATTGAAGAGAAATGTCACTGTAGCAGTACTTAGATCTCGAAGGTTTGGGAAGGGTCAGAAATATACTTAAGTGTAAGAAGGTTGTCCATGGTGACTCTGAGAATACATGGACATGAGAACTTGTGAACAGATGTCAAGGGTTTTTATGCACGGTGTAATAATTACATGAGACAAATGAAAATCACTCTACTTCTATTTTGCAGATTTATGTAATGGTAATGATCATTCTATATGTCAAAAGTTTTTATGCAGTGTAAGAATTACACGAGACACATGAAAATTACTTTACTTATAATTTGCAGATTTACTAGTAATGAACATTCTATGTATATGTCAAACTTGAAGGTTTTTATGCAGTGTAAGAATTACATGAGACAAATGAAAATTACTCTACTTAATATTCGCAGATTTACTAGTAACTGTGAAAGGTTTTTATGCAGTGTAATTTGAATTACATGAGACAAATGGAAATTACTCTACTTATAATTCACAGATTTACTAGTAATGAACGTTCTATAATTCTCATTCTTTTTTAAACACAGTTCTACTATTGTTGACAGTTCTAAGTAGTATTCTAAATTTCTAATCCTCTAATCATAGTTCCACTAGTAATAAATATTCTAATCCTGCATAACAAACTTGTCTTCATTCCTATCAAATTCATCCAACCATACATCTGCTGCAAGCATTTCTTGATATTGATTGAGATCCACATCCTCAACCTTCCTAGAGTTCCAAGCTGCAACATCTCTGATGTTCCTTTTCCATGCAAACTTCATGATTTGGAGTTCTTTGAAGTGTTCAGCACCTAAAGATGCCCATTGATCAACAGCTGTTTGCTTACTTGCAGAGAATAGTCATTTGCATGGAACTGAAGAGGCCTGACACAGGAGAATATCAAGAGCAATCTGAGCAAGGGTAGGATATAGCTGGGCATGATCCTGTAATTGGGATAAGATGGAATGTGAGATAAATGAGTATGGCGTAAAGTGCCTGCCACCATTAAATGACATCCATATCCTTTGTAACATCTGCGGGTATTTCCTTCAAGTAGCACTGCAACTCAGAGGCCCATCCTTCTTCTCTGTCCTCAGTAATACAGCAAAGATGAAATTGGTCAAATTCCAACATGATGCTATCAGAAGCCATCAAGGGACTTGCTGCAGTTTAGTCAGTGGGTGTAGGCGGTGGGGCCATTGGTTCAGCTCATGGTCAAGACTGGTAGTACTCCTCCATCTGTTAAACTGTCAGAATGCTTAGTTAGTTGAGCTATATTTATTACACACCATTGCTTCAACTATCTTCTTGGCTTCATCTTGCCAATTCTTCGCATGCTTGTTACCTGCCCTGATCTCCTTTGCTTGCTCCTCAGCCCCACCCCATGCCATTTCAATGTAGTCCAATTTGTAGTAAGGATGTAAGACTGTCAATCAAAGGTCAAGTAGATTCAAATGAGACAAAAGAAAGAGATGTATCTAGAGTGAGCACATAGCTAGGCTTCTCATCAAAGCATGAATAATACTTTGCAGTTTTGCAAGCCCATCAGTGATTGCAGATGAGTACACTGAAAAACGATTGTCATCGTTTTGGCCTCCCATGCAGTTTGTAGTTCCTCCACAGCAGGGAGAGCATGCCAGAGGGTTGGAAGGTTTTTGGATGAGAAGTGATGTTAAATCATCCTGGAATCCTATTAATCAGCAGTGTCAGTTCTGCATGATTCATTGTCGATAACAGGCTGAGTAACACACCTTTAAGATGTCACATACATCCTTCACTCACTGCCAATCTGCATCCATAAGTTTGAAGGCACTCCAGGGGATCTTTTTCATGATGCATCTGTTATGACAGACTGTGGTGATATGTCTGTATAAGGCATCGCCAGATTTGATAAATAGATCAATGGGCTGTGAACATTATGTCAGGTTTGTTACCATCGAAACTAATTCAATCTGACTTACATGGTGTAGCTTATATGAACAATCAAGCATGTTGAATGCAGAACCCTACCAGAGGTTGCTATGAAGGGGGATCTTGAGTGGATTGTTGATCTTGCTTTTCAACTGAAGTTGTTCAAAATATTTGATATGCTGTCCAGATGCCTGAATCTAATACATAATAGTGAGTTATGTGTTTAGAAAAAATAATTGCCTAGAAACTTTACCTTGATAGTGAGCATATGGATCACAGCAATGACATCCAGTGATCCTCTGAGGATGTGATTATCTAGTAGGCTCGGATCATATTCCCATATCATGGTTGCATTCTCCACAGCAGTGATCTTGGTGATGTGGGACATGACAGTGATGTTCACAAGATTTGTGACATGTTCGAGACACCTATTAACTTGTGTAAGTACTTCATGACTGAAACAAAAAACATGCACTCATGGAAGTTGATTCTCTTCAGTATTCCATAGCTGGTACTTTCTTCGTGCATGCAGGGATTTGATCATGGTACAAGTTGTGTTGTTATTTGATGTATTACTGAGAGTTACCATATACAGCTATCATATCATGTGAGTGCAATCAGTTATCTGATTCTGATCGATGAGATCAAATTAAGACTTACCTTGGACTCATTTGAGCTACAAATCCCTACATGATCTCACAATCCAACAAAGTATGTATCATCCTAGGTTGTAGCCACTATGCTCCCCTGAAACTCCCTCAAATCCAACTACTTCCAAGCACATTTTCCACTTGCTATCCTTGACCTCAATCCAATGTGCAGTCATTCCGAGGAATGAACCTTTGGTATTATCAGCGGTCCATCCATCTGCAGTAGAGGAAATCTTTCCAGGTGTGTTCTGTTCATTTATTTAGTGGTTGGAGGATTGGTCACAATTACCATGTTACTCACCCTTATCTGTTTTTTCAGATCTATTAACCACTCCACAAACTTGTTATGTATATATTTTGCCACATCGTGCATGCTGGGAAAATCCACACTCATAGCCTTTGGCCTCATTGCCACAAGACAGTTACAAAAAAAGGCCTTACTTACCACAGCCAGTGCCTAGCAATTGTCAGTACATCAATTATTTTGAACATTCTCAAGTCACTTACCTGGTCATCGCAGGCAACAAATTTGGCTACTGCTTCCAGAACTCCTTCTCATGTGTACTGTATGGGGTCCACATTCTCGAATGACCCATCCAATTTCCCTTGCCTCTTTGCTTTCAGATTGTGCTTGGCTTCTTCCAGTTGCTTCCATATCTGTCAAGGTAATGCATAATGTTTTTTGCATATGTCCCCATCCTTACAGCATTGTTTATACAACTTGAGTTGCCTCCAGTATAGAACATCTTTCTTTCTCCAACATGCTTTATTAGCTCTTTGTCTCCCCTATGATATTGGTGAGTCATTTTTCATGATTTGGATATAGTAACACTTACCTGCAGACTAAACACCATCAACCCTTCACAGTAGCCTGATGACCACCTTTTGTAAATTTGACAACGATGAGATCTGAGAAGATTGTCAGAAGATCTTGGGTGCTTTCCTTTTTAACAACTAGGGTTGATGGAATTTTGACATGATGATGGTCTGCAAGATCACTGCCCTGTTGTATTGGTAAGTGATGGATCCAAGCATAATTGTATCAGTTACCTCATCAGGGTCCTCTCTTCTAGATTCTTCATTACTTTGCCCTTTGACACAAGACTCATTGTCATCAGGCATATCCACTACCTCCACCTCATCTTTGGTTTTCTCTTTGGTCACCTCTTCCACAGGTGCAGTGTTCCTTGGCTTCTTACAAGCTGGTAACACCTTGGGTTCTTCCTCAGATGCTGTATCATCATCACTGCCTTTGTTGGATGCCAGTTGTTTGCATGTAGTCCCTACCTTGAAGGGAGTCTTTGATGTTGACACTGCTTTTGTGTTGGTCTTTTGAACATTGGGTCGTGTTTTTGCTGCTACTGCCTTGGCTTTGCTTTTCTTTGCTTTTGCAGAACTAGCTTTGGGTTTTGACATAGTGAGAATGGGTGCAATGTCCCAAGTACTGGCAGACTATGTTAAAGCCTGAGTTTATTTGTTCTGCTGTTTGTCCTGCTCTTTGTGTGCAATTTGTTGTATTACTTAGTATACATTACAAGTTATAAAGTACATTCTCTGTTTCCTTGTGTAGAAGATATGATGACTGGTAGTTGGGTGATTAACTGGTTATGACCAGTTTTATGTCAGTTCAGGCTGTATCTGATATATGTAAAACTGTGAACTGATGAATCCTAGAAAGGCAAAAACTGTGACTGATAGTCCGGTGATCTTCTGTTGCAGTTCAGTCCGGTTGTCAGTTATTTTTTGGTTCATATCACTGGACCTTAAAACACTAGGCATCGAGGTCATTTTCTGAAATCCACAAATTTTCTTTGTGGCCATATTCCTTCCACCTCGCCACGTACTGCAATCTCTTTGACCTCATCTAACTATCTATCACTTCCTGTACCTCATACCTCTCCTCTCCTCCTGCAATCTTGAGTGGTGGTGGTGATTTTGCATGTAAACCTTCAATTGGGTCAGATGGGGCAGGCATGAGTTTGATGATGTGAAATATGGGATGTATCTGCAACATTGAGGGTGTCAGTTTGAGTTGATAGGTGTGCAATCCCACTGGGTGAACAATGTCAAAAGGGCTGAGGTGTTGATGTGTGAATTTCTTTGTAGGTCTCATGGTGCTAATATTGGTAGCATTGAGGAATACCTTATCACTGATCACAAATTTCAGTGCAGGAAGTCGCCTTTGATTGTAGTACCTCACCATATCCTCCTTCAGCTTCACCAGTGCTGCCTGAGCCTTGTTGAGCATAGACTTCATACAATCAGCAAACTTGTTCACAGCTTCGAGCTTTGAAGGTCATTGGTTTGGTTCAAAACCCATTCAAGGGTTTCAACTGGTATCAGCAAAGCACAGGGAATACTGTGTTGATGAGTGGATGTGGTTATTGTACATGAATTTACTGAGGGTCCCAATCATTCTGTCATTCATTCATGAAAATTTGAATGTATTGTTCAAGCTCTTGATTGACCCATTCTGTCTGACCATCAGACTGTGGGTAATACAGTAGCTTACAAAACTGTTACAATGTTTTGCATATTTGTATAGATCAGTCTGTAAAATAGGAAATAAAATTTCAGACTTCTTAAAAATATTATGGAGCATACCTCAATATCACAAGAGGTTGCCTGAAAGGTCTCAGGGTCATGTGACATCATTTCATAAGTTAAATAAACCATTTAATTCAGTCACTCATTGTAACAGTTTTGTTGCACTGATTTTTTTATCAGAAATATGGGCAAATCACATGATTTTGTTGATTATTATAAACAGTTACAAACAATATCATGTGACTAGGTATATATAAGAGCTCTCCACCAGTTGGCATCTCATTCCAACCCCCCACCAATCATGCGCAAGCTCTCTTCTGCTCAAACACTTCATGTTCTTGAACTTCTTGATGCTGGCCTTTCAGTATGCGCAATTGCTCATCAAACTGGTCTCAGCACTGCTACTATTAGTCGCATTCGCTCTGAGCACCGTTCTGACCAACCAAAGTCATCTGGTGGTCAACCTACTAAGCTTACAACTGCCGATGTTGACTATGCCAGGCGGATTATTCGTATGGGAAAGGTGGAGAATGCCACTGAAGCAGCACATACACTCCAGGATATCACCAATACCCCCTTCTCTTCCCAAACACTTTGTCGCCACCTCAAGAAATGAGGCATGAAACCTGTAGTCAAGTGAAAACGTCCCCTACTCAAGCCTCATCACTGCCATGCATGACTGGAGTTTGCTGAGAGGCATGCTGAGTGGACACTGGAGGATTGGAAAAGGATAATATGGTCAGATGAAACTAAAATTAACTGGTTGGGGTCAGATGGAAGGAAATATGTGTGGAAAGATAGTGATGAAGGTCTGAGTGATAGATTGGTTGAGGGAACAGTCAAGTTTGGAGGTGGAAATTTGATGATGTGGGGGTGCATTGGATGGGATGGTATTGGATATGCTACCAGGATTGAAGGAAGGATGGATGCTGACCTTTATGTCAGCATAATGGAGGATGAACTTCAGAAAACACTGGCATATTGGGGTAAAACTACTGATGATGTTATCTTTCAACAGGTTAATGACCCCAAGCATACCAGTAAGAAGGCCAAGAAATGGTTTGAGGACAATGATATTACTGTCCTCAAGTGGCCTGCACAGTCTCCTGACCTGAATCCTATAGAACATCTATGGAATCACCTTGGAAAATATGAGGAGCCTGCTAACAGTGTTGGAGAGCTTTGGGAGAGGGTTCAGAAGGAATGGGAGGATATTCCAAAGGAGGAATGTCAGAAATTGATTGAAAGCCTACCTAGAAGACTTGCAGCAGTAGTTAGAGCAAAAGGAGGCTATACCAAGTACTAATTTATATCCAAAACATCAGTGCAACAAAACTGTTACAATGAGTGAGTGAGTTAAATGGTTTATTTAACTTGTAAAATTATGTCACATGACCCTGAGACTTTTCAGGGAACCCCTTGTGATATTGAGGTATGCTCCATAATATTTTTAAGAATTCTGAAATTTCATTTACTATTTTACAGACTGATCTATACAAATATGCAAAACATTGTAACAGTTTTGTAAGCTACTGTATATACTGGGTCATACTCTGTGGAGTGGTTTCATAAGGCTACAACTCAAAACTCAGCACCTCAAGCAAACCAGCCAGGTGCAAATCCTGTCCAAGCCTGGATCAGTAATGTACCTATAGGTACAGATGCTCCAGTGCAAAAAGGAGCCCCTCAACATCCCCTTTTCATGGAAAAAGCAGTGGTGGAGCTGGCATGGGCCCAGTTGATAGCCAAGGCTACAGATTTGTCATTGAGGAAAGTGACTCTACCAGACATTGTCCCAGGTTTCAAAGCGAGCCCTCTTATCCTAGGTAAGTGTACTGCCCCTCCCCCTTGCTACATCTGCTTCACCTGGGTGGTCTGTGGCCAGGCCAGTTGTAAAGGTTGGATCCTTTACCAGAACAATGCCCCTAGCTAGCTGTGCAACTTGGGCTTGTAAACATGCTATTTTGTCATGCTGGTGTGGGATGACATTGTCTTTGTTGGCAGAATTTCAATGATGTAGCAGCCATGGGAGACTGGTGAGGTTGAGCTGAGGGCCGATTCTGTGCTGGGGTCTGTTAGAATGAATGGTTGGACATCTTACATACCCTGAGATATATTACTAATAAACTTACAAATCATAATTCTCAGGCACTGTAGAATACACTAGTAGAATTATCAAGTAGTATATAAACTGAACAGTAGTAGAGTACACAATCTAATCTATTATTTTATAATCCACTGTGCAGAATATTGCTGTCAATAGGTTATGGGCCCTGCAAGGTCATAACAAGCAGATAATTATCTTACTCCACATTTGCCCTCATCAATTTTTGATCGTATCATTACCAAGCCAACATGTCGGAAGAATCATCGTAAACATTGGGATCATACCGAATGGAGTTACTGAAGGCCCACAATTGGATGCCATGGAAGCGAAGAATGCTTGCTGTGCTCTGGGACCTTGGACTGGAGAAATATATTGCAAATGATGCAAAAGCTCCAGAATTAGCAGATAGAACCAACCTGATGACTGCAGAATTAAAGGAGCAGAAAAAATGGAGGGATGGTGATGCAAAGGCACGAACACATATTGAGTTAGTGATCAGCAATGCGGAAATGATACACATCAGTGGCACTGACAACATGAGAGAAATGTGGGATCAGCTTGCCACAGTCAAAGAATCCAAGGGCAGGCTCAGAGTTCTTGCAACCTGCCATGCACTTTACAGGATAACTGCTGAAGAAGGATTTGATATGGTGGAACATATATCAAAGCTATGCAAGCTACAGGAGGAATTACATCTAATGGAGAACAAGGTACATACCTGATGAGGATTTTGTAATGATTCTCATTACATCACTGCCCGAAAGTTGGGATCAATATACTTCTGCCTACCTGGGATCAAGCAGTAACAAGCCCACTCTAAGATCGCACGAATTGGTTGCCATCCTACTAGAGGAGGATAGGCGATGGCACACAAGAAATGATGGTACAGCCTCAGGGGTGGCTATGCAAGCCAAATTTTCAAAGGGAAACAAAGGATCAGACTCAAAGACAGAGAAGAGGAAATGTTTCAACTGTGGGAAGGAAGGCCATATCAAGGAGGATTGTTGGTCTAAAGGTGGAGGATGTGAAGGGAAGGGACCCGCAAGGAGGAAGAAGGGTGATCAAGCACATCAGACTCAAGAATCTATTAACACATCACTGTCAGGGCAACACCAAAAGGGCTGCTCAATTCCAGCACACGCACAGGATCACCACACTAGCACACTGATGGGTCATCACAGGAACCCTTGATGCCAAGGTGCCAAACAGCTGTTGAACCGAATGGTGTGCTCGAAGTGTGCTCAGCACAACTCTCGATGATCCTGGATCGTCATTGCAGCTGTCACACGCTATGCAGGTTTATCTTAAGAAAGACCTGTTTTTCAATATAACCCTCTTTTTTGACTATCTTGCCTCTGTCTGCCCAAGAAATGCCTGCCATTCGAACTGTGCATCGATGTCAATTTGGCGAGGAACTTCAAGCCATTGGCAAAACCTCATCGAGCTGGGGCTGTTCCTTGATGACTATGATAATATTGGTGATGAGCTATCAAGTCTGGATCTGGTGCAGGATGAATTAGACATC
>QLOK01008437.1:0-20957 GCA_003313805.1 Tricholoma flavovirens
AATTTGATTTCACCATAAATAAAACTACATATGCAGTAGCCCCCAGATGAACAATGAGTATCATCAACAAGGGCCATCCTATTTTCTAATAATAAATCCTCTTCAATCTATAACATGACTGGCACTAGCAAGATAAGATTGTGTGCCCTCACATGTGATGAGAAATAGCACGTGATCTGTTTTCTAAAGGGTTGTATTGCTTGAGACGCTGCCTCCTCCCCTCCCCCTATCCAGAGCCAACAGCAGAAATGGGCCCAAAGGTGATAACATCATTTGGGGGGCCTTGTAAGTTTTTTTTAATTATGTTCTTTGCTTTTTATTTGATTCAACTGACTTACATTTTTCATTTCTTATAAGTTTTGATTTATAACAACGAAACGACACCCGGACGACGACAACGGCCACTCACAGGACAACAGAAGCACCCCCAACCACCGCCGTGAGCAACTGCTCGTGGTGTGGGAACCCGTGCAACTACAAATCGGCAAGAGAATGGCAATGCTGCCACCAGACCAAATGGAATGATGGGATGGCAGGAGACGAGGGAGAGACAACGAGAAGGAGGAAAAGTACACGAATAACAGGCCCAGAGATGTCAAACAACATCTCTTGGGCCGTTGGTTATTTTTTTTCTCCCCTTCTCACTTCATTACTTTGTACTGACAAACTTTTTTAGGTACTAACTAGAACTGCTGACGACAATGACAGGACAACGAAGCCGACCCAGTACTCGCCACACACTGCTGCGAGCCCCTGCTTGCAGGGTGGATTGCAGGTGCTCAATGATGAACCAGGGATGTAGGAGGAGGACAACAGAGGACAACAACGATAGAAGAACCAGGACAAGGACAAGACAACAACAGGGACAGGGACATGGGCCACGACAAAATGAGCAGGGATGCAGGGACAACGGGATGACAACAACGACAACAACAAGGAGAGGGGACAAAAACAATGCCCAGGACGACCCGAGCACCCCACTGCTGCGAGCTGCTGCTTGCATGGTGGATTGTGGTCGATGAAGAACAGGGGCCCAATGACAACGACAACAATGATGGCCCCGGCACCCATGCTGCTGCGAGCGACTGTTCACAGGGCAGAAAGCAGGTGCTAATGGATGACCAGAAAGACAGGGGATGAGCAAACAGCAGGGTGACCATGAGGACAGCGACAATAACATGGTGCAACATGACGGTACTGTGGGCCCACGCCCTTAATCCCCCTCCCTCCCATCCTTTGCAAGAGGAGGGGGTACTTTGGTTTTATTTTATTTTTTGCATTTTGGATGATGGGATGACCCTTCTCCCCTGCTTTTTGTGCAGGGCAGGAATTGTTTTTTTTTGTTTTGCTTAATATTGTTGTGCTGTCCCCTTGTGTTTGTGTGAGGGGGGTTAGTTTTTATGTACATAATAGTGTAGTACCCAATGACGAGTCCCCAACACCGAGGGAGATCCACTAGCAGGGGTGGTGCCTTCCCCATGAAATCCATGCCTCTCCCGCCTAACATGCGAGTTGGGGCTTTTTATTTTATTCCCTCTTTCTTAATTAGACTCACGATATGTGCGAGGTATAATTTAATAAGTGTATTTAATATCTTTGTAATCATATCTTTTTTTAGAATGTCATAGTGGGGAGGGCAATGGATGTTGATTTGGCCAGGAAAATGGGGTCACTTGAATGGCACTATTAGCACAATCTAGTGTTGCCAATGGTGTGGCTCAGAGCCATGCTGGTAAATCAACTCAAGGCTATACTTGGCCCAGCTTTTGGATTGGGCAGCTCAGAGCAGCTCAGAGCTAAGCCATCCAAAATTAGTGACCTTGGCTTTCAACTCATGAGTTTCTATCGTGTCTGGCTGCTTCTCCTGCACTGCCACCCTCCCTTCTCTTCATCCACTCTACTCATTTTCTTTGTTTTCTATCACTGGGCCCTTGTAACACACCAAAGTAAGTATTGTTGACCTTCATTATCTTCTTGGTCAGCTGAACTGATCATTCTTATCTCCCCTTCTAGATTTGTTCTTACATTTGTAATGATGATGTATGACCTCTTGCAAGTCTCTCCTCCCCTTTGAAAGGGATGTGACTCTGTGAGAAGGTTTTTAAATAGCTTGGCCTTGCATCACCAGTAGGGATCATCATGGGTGTGGGTAAACCCATGGTGTTTAGGTCATGGGTTATGCAGGTATGGGTATGGTGTCTAAAACACTCAACCTGTGTTATACCATACCCATACCCATGGTGTCATGGGTTTTCATGGGTAGTACTTTGGAATGCTCATTCTCAGTAGAGGATGAACATTTCCCCTCACAAACATGGAATCCATTTGTCATATATGACATCTTTATGGTCCCAAATTCCCATTCCAAATGGTTCAGCCATCATGCTTGATGGCTCTCCTGCTACTCCAAAAAAAACCTGAAATGTTCTATCTTAGAAACTGGTTAGCCATCCCTCTCACAAATCCATGAACATGTCTATTTACAGGGTGGATGGAGGGTGATGACCAACAGAAATAAGAATGAGATGACAGATGACAGAGACAGGCTACATCAGCTGTCAGAGATGACAATAGATAAACCCTCCCTTTCATTGAAGCAGCCAACTCTGGGCAACCCTGACATCTAAGATGCACTGCTTCCTTGGCTGTCAACATTTTCCTAGATCTGTTTATTGTCTAATATTTATTATCTGAACAGAAATGATTTGGAAAACTGCTAAAACACCATGGGTCAAACCCACACCTGTGGCTATGGTGGTGGCTATGGGTGTGGTGTATACAGGTGTGGGTGTGGTGTGTGAAATTTTCCCCATGGTGTAACCCATGCTGATCCTTAATCACCAGCTCATCCTTCAACTGCCACCATGCTGGACACTGCACCCTTGCTATCACCATCACCACACCCTTCCATCAACCCAAGCTGCCACCACTCCTGCATGTATAGGCAATGGCATGGGTAACCTGTGGGTACTTTTAAGTGAACCTGTACCCAGGCCTGGAGAAACAAAAGAAAAAAGAAAAAAAAAAAAAAAAAAAAAAAGAAATGGTCCAGGAGACATGTGTCCCCTGGACCAGAGAAAAGAAAGAAAATACCCACAAGACAAGTGTCTCCTGGGCCTGGAGTTGGTGTCATTGTCCCTCCTCTCCTAACCTGCCCACCCTGTGAGGAGGGGCTTGCAGCAGCAGTGGTGGTGTCATCATCCCTGTCCCCCTCAGTTTGTTGTCAGTCCACCCACAATCCACCCCATGAGCAGTTGCTCATGCGGCTGGGCACAGGTGGTGTGCTTCATCATCAGTTGTCGCCCCATGTCATTGTTGGTTTGTCGTTGAGCACCTGCAATCTGCCTTGCAAGCAGGGGCTTGCAACAGCGGTGGTGGGTGCTGGTAGGCTTCATTGTCCTGTCATTGTCATCCTAGTAGTAGTAGTAGTATTTTACTTGGCACCTAAAAAAGATTGTTAGCAGGAAAATAATGAAACAGGAGTAAAAAACACTTACCAATGGCCCAAGAGACATCCAGTGACATCTCTTGGGCCTTTTTTCATTTGCATTGTTGTCCTTGCTGTCCCTGTTCCTATTGCTCCCCATTGTTTGTTGGTCACCATCCAGTCCCTGTCATCATTGTCATCATAGGGAGCCACCACCCTGTGAGCAGTGGCTCATGGTGGTGGGTGTTGTTAGCAGGTGAGGGCAGTGGCAAGTAGTTTACATCCCAGAAAAAGGAAACATAATAATATTGTGAGTGAATAAAACAAAGAAAACAAGATAAAATGTACATGGGGCCCAAACAATGTGACATTTGGGCCCCTGGTGTGCACTTGTTCCCCCTCATTCCCCCTCCTCATCACCCTCTCCTGTCCTCCCTCCACCCCCCCATAGCAGAGGCTCATGGGGTGGTGTGGGTTGCCGGTTACTGTGATGTGGTGGGCATACTGAGGTGTTGATGCAAAAAAAACCTACCTATATACAAAATAAGGATTTAGTTAGTTGATAAGAACAAGAAAAGGAAAGAAAATACTCAATGACTATGACAATATGCATTGTAGTCACCCTCATCATCCTCTCTGACTTTGTCTTCACCTTGGTTGTCATCAATGGGGAACTGCACGGGTTTTACCCGCGGGTTTCCCACGCTTTTATTTCCTAATTTATTCAATGGTTTTTGCATGAAAAATGATGAAAAAATGGTTTTCTGGAAGCTTTTGTTGGCTTGTTGTGATCCAACACATCAAGTAATATTTGGGTGACATTATCAGTTGAGAAATGGCACTCAAATATTATTTTATGTGCTGGATCACAACGAGCCAACAAAAAGCTTCCAGAAAACCATTTTTTCATCATTTTTCATGCAAAAACCATTGAATAAATTAGGAAATAAAAGCGTGGGAAACCCGCAGGTAAAACCCGTGCAGTTCCCTAGTCCGACTCCGACTCATCATGATTGAAGAAGACCATGAGCAGGTGAAGTCACATGTCTCATGTCAATTCATGAATATGATGTGTCATTGTTTACTTTCACAACATTGTGAACATATATAAGTGTCATTTTTGATGTTGCCCTTCACCCAGCACTATGCCCTGTAGTGAGTACTTACCATAGATAATAATACGTAAGTAGCATTACTTTGTATTGTAAATGTATCCATAGTAGAACTGCTGAACATCCTGCACCACCTATTGGTGGCAGGTTGGGCACAGGTGACAGGCACCCTAAGAGTGACCCATACCCATAACCCACACAGGTTGCCAAACCCATGCAGATCCCTATACATGTATCCACACATAGCAAGAGCCAGAAATAGCCCCAAACAATGATCTGATTCTTGGACACAACACATGCATCAATGGTCATGTGTACTATATCTTGTTTCATTTCTTGTTATTCTCCACTAACAAAGTGTCTTTCTTCTTTATTTAGGATGTAAACTATTGCAAACAATGGGGGCTGATGGTACACAACCAACACCAACTGACAAATGCCCTACCCCCCTCAACCATGATATTGACACAATGGCACAAATGACAGGAACACTGTTTGTGCTGCTGGTATGTTGTTTTTGATTTGTTTCTTGTGTTTATCTACTCACCACAAGTTTTCTACTTTCTTTAGGTTGTTAACAATGGAGGCTGATGCTATGCAACCTACACCCATCCATGAATGACCAAGCACCCTCCTGTAAACAGTTACAGGATCTAGGCCCTCAGAATGGACAGGAGATGGGGAAGGGGCACAGGTATGGCATGACATGGGTAACCCCCAGGTATTTTGGGGGGTACCCACACTCATACCAATACCCATGAACATACCCCTATGGGGTATGGGTGCAGTATTATTGCAGTTACATGCAGTGTACAATGGGTTCAGGCAGGTCCTGCACAGTTTTCTACAGAATTATTCGAAATCAATATAATTATTACACTAATAAACTTTCCACCCACTTGCACTTGAAGTGAGGGAGGGGGAGCCATTTGTCATCACCTAGAAACAGAATGAAGCCCCCTCCAGCTTGTGCTTGAAGCAAGGGAGGGGGAGTCATCATTGTCATCACCTAGAAAAAGAAAATAGCCCCCTCCAGTTCATGTTACACACAAGCAAGGGGGAGTTGTTGTTGCCTAGAAACAGAATAAACCCACCTCCAGCTCACATTTGAAGTGAGGGAGGGGGGGCATTGTTTTTGTTGCCTCCAACCAAAAGATACCTCCTTCCAGCTAGGCAATAGCATGGGTACTCCCACAGGTACCAAGAGCTCTACCCATACCTGCATGGGTAGAAACCTGAAGACCCATGGGTTGATATGCAGTGGGTACATGCAGGTGTTGATTCCCACACAGGTTTCATAGCACTCCAAGTATATAAATTATATAAATTAATTGTATCTAAGGCCCTGTTCAGTAACTGTCAATAATTTTGAGTTGCTGCTATATATCATCAAATTTACATAATATGGTCACATCATCCAATTTTGTAAGATTTGGCTGTTTGGTTGCACTTATTTGCATGCTTGTGTCACCTTTTTTTTGTTCCTTCCTCATGGCTGGAGACAAGCTTATGACCTGTGCCTTTGGCATGGTCCATGCGTTGCACATCCTGCACCTCCAGCACTCCGTCTAGAGCTCATAGGGGGGCAAGCCCCCCCCCCCCCCCNNNNCCCCCCCCCCACGTACATTTATTCAATGAGATAATTTCTTCAGGACCTTCAGCCCCTCAGAAATGTAGGTGATTTACAAATCTCATTTGAGGCCCTGAAGAAACATAGGTGTTTTATCAATATTATTGACCCATAGCTGCTTTTCCCCCTTTCTTATTTCTATTCTACACTCTGTCTTATTACTTACTTCCAAGGTCAAAACAACCCCCCCCCCCTCACATACCTGGTGCAATCCTTGATCCCAATACAACTATACATCTGTCATTTATTTAATCATAATACCCACATTCCCCCTATTTCTCAAATTCTTATACCTCTCCTGAACACATTGAAACCTGAAATTTACCCTCCCTACCACCTCCATTAAATTGAAGGAGTCATATTCTCTGAACATATTATCTTAATTCATTCCCACCCATTTACCCCCTACTCACATACATATCCAAATCCACCCTATTCTCCCATTTAACTCTGCCTGTAATTCTGATACCCATAATCACCACTCCCACCCAATGCAATTCATGTTGGCCCATCTAACTCATTTACCCCCATTTTCCTGTACTTAATTCTGATACCTATAATCACTGCCTTGAATTCAACACATACCCTTTCAGGAATCTACTGAGATGTGCTCAAGCCTAGCCTTGACAGGCCTGAATCAGCCCAGCAGACAGGGATCCCTTAGCCTTCCAAATGTCCTTCCTGACAGCAAACCTGGTCAAATCCAGCTTTCCAGGTCTTCCAGGCCCTCATCAGAGGACAGCAAGCCTGTCAAGCAGGCTTTTCATGCTTTGCAGGCCTCATCAGAGGACAGCAAACCTGTCAACCCAGGCTTTGCAGGGTTTGCATGCCATCATCAGGGAGTTTGCAGGGCCTGCAGTTGGTCCGATGTCTTGCTTACATAATACACAGCACTGTGCCATTTTCAGTTACCCATACATATGGGAGGACTTATTTGTCAGCCCTGACAAAGCCATCATTCCTGACCTAATGCCATCATTCCTGACCCAATGCCATCAATCCTGACCTAACATTGATCACATTACAAATTTTTAGCTAATGCCATCACCACTTCTTCCCACCCCACATGGTCATCCCCCATGTTATAGATGAGCTTATGACCCGTGCATTTGGCATGGTCCATGTGTTGCATGTGCCGCACCTCCAGGACTCCATCTAGAGCTCATAGGGGGGCAAGCCCCCCAAACCCCCCCACATACATTTATTCAATGAGATAGTTTCTTTGGGACCTTCAGCCCTCCAGAAACATAGTTGGTTTATCAATATCATTTACTCAGTGAGATAGTTTCTTTGGGACCTGAGGCCCTGAAGAAACGTAGGTGGTTTATCAATATCATTTACTCAGTGACATCCTTTCTTCACAACCTATGGCCCTGAATAAACATAGGTGTTTTAGGAATCTCATTTACTTATTGAGTGTCCTTCATTCATGAAATTCCTTACTTCAATACTTTTCTTTTTTACATCCACTTATGACCCCCCCCCCCAAGTCTTATTTTTTAAATCCATTATTTTCTATTCTATGTCATTTTACAATCTATCCCATATTGGTTTGCAGTTCTTTTTATCCTTTTACTCTCCTTTTTTAATCAAAGACATCCTTTATTGAACTATATTCAACATTCCCTGTTCTCCTATCTCCATCCATTGAAGGGAACAACACTTTGAAAGTCCAACATACACTGGCTACCTGTCATTTATTTATAATTCTTATACCTCTCCTGAACACATTGAAACCCCCAATAAACCCTCCCCTTATTGCTTTTTCTACCACCTCTAAATTGAAGGAGTCCTATTCACTCAGACTGAACATACTATCTCAATTCACTCCCACCAATTTACCCCCTACTCACATACATATCCAAATCCACCCTATTCTCCCATTTAACTCTGCCTGTAATTCTGATCCCAATAATCACCACTCCCACCCAATTAAATTCATGTTGGCCCCAACTCTACCTGTAATTCCTCTACCCTCTACCTTGTAATCCTCTACCCTGCAATTCCTCTACCCTGTAATTCCTCTATTCTGTAATTCCCCTACTGCAATTCATCTACCCTGTAATTCCTCTATTCTGTAATTCCTCTACTGCAATTCCTCTACCCTGTAATGCCTCTCTTCTGTAATTCCTCTACCCTGTAATTCCTCTACCCTGTAATTCCTCTACTGTAATCATTCCTCTGCCCTGTAATTCCTCTACTGTAATTCCTCTGCCCTGTAATTTCTCTACCCTGTAATTCTAGTACCCATAATCACCACTCCCAACCATCATGTTTGCCTCACAGAAAGTCAATGCTGAGTTTGGAAAAACTCCAGTGCCTGGTGATCAGTGACAACATTGATATGTCTACTGATCAGTCTGTCCTCCCACTTGAGGAGAGCCTCAAGTATTGCAATGGTCTCATGCTCAAAGGTTCAGTAGTTCCTTTGAGTGTCCAAGAACTTCTTGGATAGGAAACCAGCCAGCTGACAAGTCTGCCATTCAGGTCCTTGTTACATGGCACCAGCTCCAAAGACTGAAGTGTCACAGATCACCCAAATAGATTCAGGTGATTCAGGGTCAATTGGCTTCAGCATGGGAGTTGTGCAACAGATGCTTTTGATCATCTGGAAGCAGTGGTCATGCAATGGTCATGATTGGAAGGCTTGACCATTTCTAGTGATTGTAGACAGTGGTGATGGATCCACATCGCAGGTTGTACTCAGGGACACACACCAGTACATTTTGCATTGCACATAACAGGTCTATACAGTAGTCTGATAGACCTCAATTGACCTCAAACAACTTTGATCCCATTTTTGAGCAATATCGCACAATATTGAGCCCCTTGAACATCTTTGTTCTAACTTCGAGCACTAGCACAACTCTCTCATACCTCATATGACCCCCTCAAACCTCATTCAATAAGTATCAATCATGTTATGAACATTTGATCAACCTTGAACAGCAATATTGAACTCTCAATAATTTTTGAACTATATCGATTGAGCTTGATCTTCATCAAACTTCCTCGACCATCTTCAGTATATCTTCCACAAGTTCATATACACTTATCGATCGATTCACAAGCCCTATGAACATCATCGAACCATTCACGATCACTTCAAATATCATCAATGGAACTTGATCGAACTCAAGCACACTTTGAACCCATATTGAGATACTTCGCACACTTCAGTGGCCATATTTGTTATTATCAGAGACTCATACTGTCCTCCTGTACCTCACAAGATCATATGACAAGCTTATCACATGAAGAACAATAGGCAAGGACACACCTTGAAGGACATGAGAGGATTTTAGAGGTATTTCAGACTCCTCAAAGGGAACATGTGTTTCCCCACATGCATTCTTTTTGTTTGTCTCACTTTCACATCATTCTATCATTTACTTGTTGTTGTTAGACCGATTAGATCGTTTACATCCTGCCTCATGTAGGCCTCATGTTTTATTTCCTTTTTAGTCCTATGTTTTTAAAACCTATATAACTTTGTATTAGCTAACTTTCCAACAAGAAATCATTCACCACACTTCTCTATCATCTAATTTAAGAGCTCCCACTCTTGAGTCCAAGTCTCTAGTCTTTTCTTGAAGTTTTGCGATATCATCATGAACTTCTTCAAAAATCATCCTATTGTTGTCTCAAACATATTGAACATCGACCAGTCATTGCTACTTGCATACCAGTACCTATCAAAGCCCCCATCTACATCATTCATGTCCTCCTTCACAAATCTGACCCATTCCTCAAATGTCTTGAACTTTTATCATGATCTCAAACTTTTATCACAACCTTGATCTTTCATTGCGACCTCGATCAAACATCAAACCTCAATCAAACATCCTTGAAATATCTCACTCTCAGTTCATATAACCTTGGTTTATGTTACTGAAGTTTAGAACCACCTCGCTACCTTCCTCTAACCCATGTTATACCATACGAAGCCTTTTGTAGGGTTTTGTGTGGGTTTCCTGGTTGAGTATTATCAGTGGACTGGTAAATGCAGTCATATCTGGCAAGAAATGTGCCAGATACTGCATGAGTCCTAGGAATCATTGGATTTCATGATAGTCATGAGGTGTCTTTCACTCTCGTATTCAGGCCATCTTGTCACTGTCAGTGTGGAGGCTGTTCTCATCAATCATATGACTGAGACACTCCACCTTTTCAGCATAGAGTTCACATTTCTCTGCCCAAAGGTACAGAGAGTACTCACATAGTTTGTTAAACACCAACTCCAAATGTTGCTGGTGTTCTTCAATCATGTTGCTAAATATGAAGACATCAGCCAAATAAAGGTGGATGAATATTCTGATGTAGTCTTGGAATATTGAGTTCATCAACCACTGAAAGGTTGATGGTGCATTACAGTCATCTTGTTGCATAACAAGGCTTTCATAGATGCCCTGAACTGTTGAGAACGCAGTTTTCCAGACATCTTCTGGTTCCACTCAGACCTGTTCATAGGCATCTGAGAGGTCAATTTTCAAGTGAAAGGTTGCTCAAGTGACATCAAGCTGTATCAGGTCTTGATCAGGGAAAGGTGTAATGTCCTTTACTGTATTGTCAATATGTTTCTGTGCATTTATCACAGTGCATAATTTCCTGTTCTTCTTGGGCACTACAAGCATGGTGGTGGCCTGCTCAGCTTGAGCCAGGCACCACCACCCTGCCTTGCAGTACTTGCTTATTTTCTCATGGAGAGGCTTTCTCATCAAGTTGGGGCACTTGGGAAGATAGTAGTTATACTTCCACCAATGAAATATGGTGGTTTATCTCCTGGAGGGGAGGTAATTTGTCAGGGACTCCATTGAGGATGTCCTGACAAGACTGTTTCCATTCCTCATGGAGGCATGGGAGGCCCTTCTTATCCAGGGGACCCTCTGCCTTGGCCTTTCCAGCCAAGTCCTCACAGATGGCAAATAGTACATCATTCAGGTCATCAACCTGTTTGGGCAGCAGTACCACAGGGATAGATTTATTGAACTCTTGTAGTTCAAAGTTGGGTCCATTGGGAAATCAATCCCAAGTGAATTCATGCATGATCTCATCTTTGGGGCCCAACAAGATAGGCTCCAAAGGCTGTAAACCAGAGGGACAAGGTTTGTCAACATTGTCCACTTCCTCTATTTCCACTGCCTGCTGTCTCACAGATGGAGGCTGTGCTCAAGTGGAACTTGGACCAGGCTTGTCTAGGTCCATTTTCTTATGAGCAGCCAGGAGGCTACTCAGGGGTCACTCATCCTTGGGAGGTTGATGACACATAGCATGCCTTCAGGCTTGCTTGAAGGTGTTTGGACCCTCAATAATCATATCGAGGAATTTCCTCTCACTTGAACCTCATCGTGTTCAAAGTCCAGGGTAATGCTGTGCTTTCTCATAAAGACAGTGCCCAATATGGTGTCATACCTATCAATGTTGACAACATTGAAGTAGTGGGTGTTTTTAGTTTTACCAATTTTGAAATTGGTAAATAGTCTGAAGTTCATCTTTGAACAGCTGCCAACTGTTCCCAGTTGTAGGGGAGGTTCTTCCAACTCATGTGCTTGCAAATTCACTGATGTAGTGAATTCTGGAGAAACCAAGTCAGATGTACAGCCTGAGTCAAGGAGAACAAATGCTTCCAAATTGTGAAGTTTCATCTTCACAATGAAGCAGCAGTTGTCCTTTTCACTCCAGGGAGGACAGGTTATTTTCTTTGAGGATTTCCTCAAGGTGGCCATGCCTCTGAGCATGGCTTGTTGGTGAATATGTTGTCCATCATGACACCCAATCTCTCAGAAAAGGTTGGAACCTTTTTTGATTTGTCCTCTGATTTGTCCTCTGACTGGGTGGTTGGGCATCTGTTGGAGTCATACTCCAAAGCAATTTCATGGATCATGCCAAAGTGTTCTGTGTCTGATTCCCCACTGGGATTAGACCCATTATCTGACTCCAAGTTGTACAGTTCACCATCTGAACTGTACTGGGAGCTGTAAGGATCTTGGTCAGACAATGCTGATCCATACTCAGAGGAGCTACTCCCCTCTGAGTCACTATGTGCAGCACCAAACCTTTCCTTTGATGCAGAGTGATTATTCGAGTCCCTTTTTGGGCTCAGCTGTTTCTCATCCTCTCCTTTGTTTCCAGGGGAAGTCCTTTGATCAGCTGCAGAGACTGATCCTTCTTGGGCAGTGTACATTTTCACTGCCAGTTTGGGCTGCCCATACTTGGGGCATTTCTTATCTGTGGAGTAGTGTGGTCCACCACAGCTGTAGCAAGTGGGAGTCTTGCTATTGTCAGGCCTCTTGTCTGACTTGTGCCCAGAATGTCAGTGGGATCTCCCTCCCAACAAGTGGTGCTTCAAGTCATGGCAGTCCTTGTCATGGCAATCACTGTCATCATGGCTCTGACTATCCTGCTCAGGGTACTTTGACCCAGAAGGTTAGTCATAATCACAATATTTTTTACTGTGCCTCTGTGGGTGATGTTGAGATTGATCACTCAACCTTTCTAGTGAAGGGTCCTTGGGCCTCAAGTGTTTGGTCAAAGAGAGAGTCTTCAACTTGGTGGAATCCATAATATGCTTCTTTTCATTGAAGTGTTTTCACATCTTCATGATCTCCTCCTCCTGGCAGGCAAATGAAGGATATCATCCATTGAGCTTGACTCAGTGGAGCACCCTTTGTCCAAGATAAAGGATATGATGGTTGCTGGCAGCCTGGCCACCAATTGCATCTTGAACATAAAGGGGTTGGGAGCCTGAATCATTCTGGCAGTGTATTGCTCCAGTTTATGGTAGTAACTCATAACACCTTCCTTGGCATTATACTCAATGTGCCAGAACTTATCTGATGCATTGTGGGTGGCATTTTCATGCATGAACTGGTCACCATCATACAGACTGGTGATAACCTCTTTGAAAGTCCAAGCTGCTTGTTGACAGTATGCACTGTCAACACTGTCCTCAAACCAAGTTAGAGTGGTGTTCTCTAGGAATACCACTATGAATTCAATGTGGTCTGAGTGGTCCTCAGGGCCACATATTTTATTGACCTTCAGCCACTGAAGGAGGGCATTTAGCCATCTTTCAAAGCCTTCAGTGTTGGACAATCCACCATCATAGTTAGGGGGATTGGGAACTCTGGGCCACTCTTGCCCCCAGAGGCAGGTGTTTCAGTCAAGGCAGAGACCTCACAGTTACTATTGATATGCCTATGAATCTTGGTGTGGATATCATAATCCCTCAAATGTTTTGAGGGATGCTGGGAACCTTTTTCCTGATAAGAATCAGGGTGGGAGGCTGTAGCCCAGTATGAGCTATTAATTCCATGCATTAGGCCAGAATTTCCAGATGGGGTTCATCTGGAAGAACTGTGGGTATGGTCCCTTTGTCAACAGCTCAACAAGGTTCATTGGTAAGGATCAGCATAGGTTACAGCATGGGTAAAATTTCACACACCACACCCACACCTGTATACACCATACCCATAGCCACAGGTGTGGGTTTGACCCATGGTGTTTCTCAGAGTACCACAGGGGAAACACCATGAGCAATACGACCCTTTAGAAAATAGATCATGTGCTATTTCTCATCATGTGTGAGGGCACACAATGTTAAGACAATAGCCTCAACTCAAGTACAAGCATTTCTGTTGATATAGTCGATCAATGGTCAGTAGTTCTATCTGTTACCGGAGGCCTTCTCAGTAACATGTTCTGTCTTACCGACTCAGAGGCTTTCTGAGTGGTCAAGGGCAGTTGTGCTCATAGAGTTGAGAACATTGATTGCTCAGGTCAAGCTGAGGAGCAAGACCTCTAACTAATACAGTTTATACACAAGAAGAGTAGTCCTTATCTACCAATGGGTGAAATAGATGAGAATCAGAAAGAGAGAACAATAAAGGATAGATAACATGGGAGAAATAGGGGAATGGTCAGTAGAAAGAAGATGGATGTCAGAGGGAGTAATAGGGTGATAGTCCGTTGGAATGGTAAGCAAGAATGAATAATAGGAAAAGAAAAGAAAAATAATATCCAGTCTGTCTACTGCTCACAAGATTTGTAACATTACCCCATCTCTATATCGAAAATCACTGATTTTCTTCCACCAAAACCTTGACTTTCCCAAACCCCATGACAGGTGTGGCGAAGGGTTAGCTGAGTCTATGGCTGGGGATGGGAACATGGCCCAATGTGCCTGTGACGAGGTGGGCATAGAAATGGGAGAGGTCAGCGAAGGTTCACTGAATGGGAGGGGGTTCTCAGGAGCAGGAGGAGAGGAGGGTATCTCGACTCTCAATGGGGTAGCTCATTGCTTGAACATTATTTGTCTCGTCCTAATTGGGGGTGGAAAGGTAGGGTTGCTCGGTTCGCATATGGGTGGTGGCAGTTGGAGGTCGTCTAGTTCCAGCTCTTCGCCATTGGTGTCATGGTTGAAGTGGATGGTGCTGGTAGTATTTGGGTAAGTGGGAGGAGATGTCCTTGGGAAACAACGTTCTTGCCATTGTGAAATTTGCAGGAGGGTGAAGAAGATGAGGACCAGGGCCAGAGCGATTGCGAAGGTGATTAGGATGGGTTTGACAGGCCAGGGGCTTTTGGAGGGTAAAGAGAGGGTGCAAGTGGTGGTAGTTTCGCAGACAGTGGTAGAGGACATCTTGTCAGGTAGAGAAAGAGGAGGTGCTTTAAAAAGGTGAAAAGAAGAGTAAATGGAAGTAAAGAAAGAGAAGAATATACAAATATAAAAGGAAATCTACTATATTTGTTCTTGTTTGGGACCAATAGGCCCTGATTGGCTCTCCGGTGATATTTGCCCAGGTGGCATCATTGAAGGTGTCAGAATAAGTAGTGTTGAGTGGTTCTTCTTCTAGGGTATGACAGTGGACTGAAGGATGTCTGGGAGTGGTCTTTTTGCAGTGGATGCAGGTGGATTGAGGACAGTAGGACGGAAAGTGCCCTTTTCATTTACATAGGTAGCAGTAGGGCCCCCTTTTGCCTTTGTCTTTCTTCTGAATGATTTTGTCAGAGGAAGGGGTCAGTGAAGGTCAGTTATTAGATGGGGGGAGGAGAGGTGATAGAATGGGTAGGATCCCTGCATCAATGAGAGCAGAGAGTAAAGCGCATTCTTGTGCCTGGGTGTTGGCAAGGATGTGTTGGTTAAGGGACCAGGCATTGTACAGGGGGACTAAGTTAGGGTGGTGGAGTAGGGCTTGTCAAATAGCTGGTTGGTTGTCATGGTTGGATAGGAAAGAGTAACTAGGGAGGATATGTAAGGCGATAGGGAGAGGCATGTTGTTTTTGGTTGTCTTTTTTTTTTTTTTTTGTTTTTTTTTTGTTAGAGTTTCCTTCTTCTTTTATAGTCTGTTAGCAGTCCTTTTGTGTGAGATGGGTTCCGTTCTGGTTCCCAAGAATTCTCCGAGGTTGGGTAACCTTTCCATTTTATCAGGTAATGGTAGCCTCGCGCCTTCTTTCTGTGCACAACCAATGCTTCTACTTATTCTTTTCCTCCTTCTATAAGATCCGATGGTGGCTCTGAGAAGTTTGGTCCATGGGTATCAGTTTCACAATAGGGAGTGAGGAGGGCGGCATGGAAGACCAGGTGTATTCTCCGTTGTTTCAGGAGGTCTAGTCAGTAATTTAGAGGGTTGAGGACTTCTTTTATTGTAAAAGGCCCTTGACATTTCGGAGCCAGTTTCCTGGATGGATAGGCAATTTTTAAGTTCTTTGCTTCGAGCCATACCTTTTGTCCTAATTTGAATGGGGAAAAGTCCTGATGGACTCGTTCAGAGACCATTTGTCTTGCGATTTCATGGGTCACCAAAGCTTCATCTCATGCTCTTTGGAGGAGGATGATTCTCTTTTCTAATTCTGGTACATTAGTTTTCATGTAAGGAAGTGGAATTGCCTTTGGTTTGTATCCCATCATAAGATAAAATGGGGTGTTCTTCTGTACCAAATGTGTCCTCTGGTTATGTGTGAATTCTGCTGTGGGTAGGAGATGCTTCCAATTCTCTGGGTTGTTAGAACAAAACATCCAAAGATAGACTTCAATCTCTTGGTTTACCCGTTCAGTTTCCCCATCGGTCTGCAGATGGTAAGTGGTGCTCATCGCCAGTTTGATCCCAAGGATCCATCTGAGTTCTTGGAATAGCTGGGAGGCAAATCTCAGGTCTCTGTCAGAGATTAGCTTATCAGGAAGACCGAACCTTTTGTAAATGTAATCCAGGTAGAGGGTGGTGGCTCCTATAGCATCAATGGTTTTGTTACAAGGGATTAGAATTACCACCTTAGTAAGCACATGGTCTACCATGACCATCAATGCATCAGATCCATCAGATTCTGGTAAGTCTGTGATAAAATCAGTTGTCACAAGTGCAAATGGACGTGTCACATCAGATTTGATGGGAGAGAAGGGCAGTATTGTCAGGTGTGTATTGACCTTCATCTGTTGACAGGTTGCACACCCTTTCATGTAGTTTTTGATGAATGTGACCATCCCAGGCCACCAATAGTCCCTTCATAGTAGTTCCATTGTCTGCCATTGTCTGGGGTGTCCCCTCGGTAGTGAATTGTGGTGCTTCTCTACTAATTGTCTTTGGAGGTCAGCATTGTTTGGCACATAGCACCTGTCATTGAAGAATAATAGTCTGTTTTCTACCTTCCATTTCTTTAAGTGCTTTGATTGTGTCTTGTACCAGGTCTTCCTTCATGATTCACTTGGCGAATAGACTGTGTATCGACATATCAATGAATTTGACAAACAAATTATCTGGTAAGAGAGTGGTGTCCTTGTTGTCAGTGTCGTTTTTGGGGACGTGGTCTTGCCTTTGGGATAATGCATCACTTTGTACCATTTGCAATCCTGGAACATGGACTAGCTGTAGGTTGAATTCCGAGAGGAATAAGCTCCATCATGCCTGTCATCTGTTGAGTTTCTGTGCAGTTCTGAAGTAAGTGAGGTTCTTGTGGTCAGACAGAATTGTTGTCAGGTATTCCGAGCCAAGTAAGTAATCTCTCCATGTTTCCAGTGACCATATAATTGCTAGGAGTTCTCTGTCATATATCCTGTAGTTTCTTTCTGTAGGGGTGAACGAGTGAGAGATATAACCACAGGGGTGCCAGTCTCTGTTAGTGTCTCTTTGCTGGAGGACCACTCCCATGGCCCATTTCAACACATCTGATTCTATTGCGAAAGGTTTGGTGGAGTTGGGCATCAGTAATACTGGGCTTTCAGCGAACTTCTACTTGAGAGTGTCAAATGCCAGTTGACATTCAGAGGTCCATTCAAATTGCTTGGTTTTCTTTGTTAATTCGTTGAGTGGTTTCGCCAGATTGGCAAAGTGTCCGATGAATTTCCTGTAAAAATTTCCAAAGCCCAAAAATGATCTTACTGCTTTCATGTTAGTTGGTTCAGGCCACTCCCTTATCCCTGCCAGTTTCGTTGGGTCCATAGAAATCTTGTTAGGTTCAATGATCATTCCTAGAAGTTCTACCTTTTGTACTCCAAATTTACACTTTTCCGCTTTGAGGTAGAGGTCATGTTCTTGGAGCCGTTGTAAGACCTGTTCTGTCCTAATTTGGTGTTCTTGTTTTCCTTTGGAGAAGATGAGAATGTCATCCATGTAGATTATTACCCATCCTTCATGCAACATGTCCTTGAAGATGTTGTTCATCATTGCCTGAAAGGTAGGGGGTGAATTGCATAGCCCAAAGAACATTACCATTGGTTCGAATAACCCTCTGTTGGTTTTGAATGCTGCTTTTCACTGGTCCCCATCTTTTATCCAGACATTATGGTATCCCCAGCAGATGTCCATTTTCATAAACCATTGTGCACCTTGTAGTTTGTCCATTAAATCTCCAACCAAGGGAAGTTGGTAGGCGTTTTTGATGGTTCCTTCATTCAAATATTGGTAGTCCTGGCAGGGTCAGAGTGCTTCAGAGTCCTTTTTTGCTACAAAGAAGGGAGAAGCCATTGGGGATTTTGAAGGTCAGATATACCCTTTCCATAGGTTGTCATTGATGAACTTGTCTAATTTCTGCTGTTCAGTAAGCAAGAGAGGATCAACCTTACAATCTTTCAGAATGAAATCCAGTTTGAGATCAATAGCATGGTCCCAAGGTCATGACTCAGGGAATCTTTCCAATGCTGTTTGTTTGAATACCTTTTTCCAGTGAAGAAACTCAGGGGGTAAAAGCTGTTCAAGGGGTTTGCTTTTTTCTTGTTCTATGCTGTGTGCCAAGTGTTGAGATACTGATGTTTTTGCCTTGATCCATAAGTCATTCCTTTCTGCGATTGTACGTTGTCCTTCTTCAGTAAATTCTCTGGTAATTGGGTTTCCCAGATCATACTCCTGTGGTCCTTTGACCATGTGGAATATGCTGGTGGGTTCGTCCTTGTCTGGGATTTCTTCGATGGTTGTCTTGGGCATCCTTCTCTTTCCAAATATGCCATGATTTTTCCTGGTTTTCTTTACAATCCTTCATACTTGAGCGAGGCGATGGTCTTCTCGAAATTTGAGAGTCCCCTTCTTCCAGTCAATGATAGGGTTTACCTTCTGTAGCCATGGTAGTCCCAGGATGATTGACTTGTTTCCTAGTCCAGTGATCAGAAACCTCATTTTGCTTCTCTTACTGTTAATCTCCATTTCTTCTTTGGCATAGTGGGTGATTGTCCCTTTCTTGTTTGGTGTTCCATCCACATTTCATACAGAGATTGGTTTTGCTAGTGCAAAGGTCTTCACCCCACATTTTTCGGTGAATCTGTGGTCCATAAAAACTCCTCCTGCCCCACAGTCGAGGAGGGCTTTTGTTTCAATGTCTTTTCCTTTGTCTGCTCCCACTTTAATAGGCAAATGCATCAATTGGTTTTCTAAAGTGGCTAGTAGTACAGAGCAGACAGAAAGTTCAGCGGTACCTGGTGTTGGTGCAGGCTGCTTCTTTAAAAACCTGTCTCTTCCATGAGTGTGAGGGTCTTTCCTCTCTCTTCTTTGTCTAAGTCTCCCAGAATGGCTTTGATATTTGCATACACTTCTGCTCCCTTTCTCTTCGGGAAAAAGCAGTTCATCTGCTCTGGTCATTGGTATTCATGGTTACTTGTTTGTTGGTTTAGCAGCAGGAAATTCCCATGCTTGTGATCGGCGGCTCTATGTCCGGTGCTATGACATATGAAGCAGAGTCCCTTCTGCATGTGTTCAGTTCATTCTTGTTGGGACAGTTGGTTTATCTCCAACATCGGTTTCGTACTTTTGGGGGGAGGTGTAGTCTTCTTCTCGTGAGTTTCTCGCACTTTTCCTGCAATGGCCTTCGCTCTTCTCCAATTTCCATCATATTTTGATGTGGCTTTGATCATTCTGTCCAGGGTGATTGGGATGTTCTCCATAGTAAAGATTTTGTCAAGGAGAGCTGGTTTCAAACCGTCCATGAAGTATTTGATAAGAGCAGTATCCTTGGTGAGTCCTGATCTTCCTTTCAGGATAAGGAATTGACTGATGTAATCTTCTAAATCGTCACCCTGTTCCAGGGTCTTCATTTCTGTTCCGGCCAACCCCGCATCTTCTATAGGGGAAAAAGCTTCCTTCACTTCTATTATGAACCTTTCCCAAGCTCCCAAATTGGTTCTGTTCCCTCGCTCCAATGCCCATGGCGACGCTGTTCCCCCATTCATGAAAGAAAGAGCGAAGATGATCTGCTGCTCATTGGTGTCATAGATGGCCTCATTCACTCAGAGAAAAAGTGATACCTCTTGGAGAAACTTTGTCGTTTGGTCCAGTCTCTGGTAAAGTCAGATGGAGGACTGATCTTGATTTCTCTGCTTGCCATATCAGTGTATAGATTGTTGTTGTCTTCAAAAAAGGTAAGTGTTGACAGTTCTGGAGTTTCTTGCTTGATCTTCAGTGATTTTTTTTCTTCTTCAGCTGAAAAGTCTTCTTCTTTCAAAAGTCTTCCTGGATGTCCTGGTTCTGACTTGGTGAACCACTTTCCCTGTGTTTCTGAGAATCTAGTCTGTCTCCCTTGGTAACTGTACCAGAGCCCATCTTTGGTGGTGGCTCATTTTGGTGGTCGATCAGTGGACTGCTGTATTCAAGACATGTTTGCCTACTCTTGGGGTAAGAGGGCATTGATGTTCAGCTTGACCTTTTGTTAAGACAATAGCCTCAACTCAAGTATGTACAAGTGTTTCTGTTGATATAGTCAATCAACTGTCAGTAGTTCTATCTGTTGTCAGAGGCCTTCTCAGTAACATGTTCTGTCTTACTGACTCAGAGGCTTTCTGAGTGATCAAGGGCAGTTGTGCTCATAGAGTTGAGAATATTGATTGCTCAGGTCAAGCTGAGAAGCAAGACCTATAACTAATACAGTTTATATACAAGAAGAGTAGTCCTTATCTACCAATGGGTGAAATAGATGAAAATCAGAAAGAGAGAACAATAAAGGATAGATAACACAGGAGAAATAGGGGAATGGTCGGTAGAAAGAAGATGGATGTCAGAGGGAGTAATAGGGTGATAGTCCGTTGGAATGGTAAGCAAGAATGAATGATAGAAAAAGAAAAGAAAAAGAATATCCAGTCCGTCTACCACTTGCAAGATTCATAACACACCATCTTATCTTGCTACTGCCAGTTGCATTATAGATCGAAGAGGATCTATTATTAGAAAATAGGATGGCCCTTGTCGATGATACTCATTGTTCATCTGGGGGCTACTGCATATGTAGTTTTATTTATGGTGAAATCAAATTTTCCTTGCTCCTCCTGCTATGTCAGACCTCACTCAGAAATGTGTTTGATGCAGTTTTAGGGGAG
>QLOK01008452.1:0-29309 GCA_003313805.1 Tricholoma flavovirens
GCACGTCTTCCTATGAATACATCTCCCTCCAACGCACCCGCCATGACGCGTATATGCTTTGGTCGTCCGACACTGACATGAGAAATGAAGCATTAACAGATGAGAACTAGTGCTGAAGGTCAACCCTAACCATTAAGACGCACAAAGACGGAAAGAAACATTTCGGATGGTCCTGGCCTGCAAAACCAGCCTTAATCGTTCCTGAGCCCTACGAAAAGACTGATAAGACGTGAGTTGCTCATGCTTTGAAGCACCAACATTGTCAATGACGACAGGTTGATTTGTGAGAACATCGTCAAACTCTGCGGACATGCTGGATACCCGCTAGAGAATAGAGAAGATTCAATGTAGCGATACAACGGATCGGTAGACCTCAGCTAATGGGACTCGGATTTTTCAACACGCGTCGATGTCACGGTAACAAACTTGGTCACCGCGCCCTGTTTGTAGGCTGGCACCATGTCCCAGCGTCCGTTCATCTTCATCATCTTTATTCTTTCAATTCTCGTGAGTCCCGTTCTCGATCCCTCTCACTGTCTGACGCCTTGATAGATCTCCGTGAACGCCCTGTTGAACAAATGGGAAGCGACCAACTTTTGCAAATGTATGCTTCGCCATCATAACCATCTAATTCTACTGAGGTCTAATCCTACATCATTTCAAGGCATATGTTTCCAGTCTAATTACTCTATTCTACATCTCAACATCCCGGACAATCCTTCTCAACCTTGTTTATCGTGCACCAAGCAATGGTGCTTAAACCAGAATCTGCCTATATGTGCCGGGGCGTCACTTGGCGATATAAATCCGGACACGGCAACTGGAAAGGAAGGTGACGTGGAGGCACGATGTTTTCGTATGTTTTTTTTACTCTGAATGCCTATATCCCACTGGCTGATTGTGCAGAGCGTGATTCTCCACGAGACCAGCTGGTGGTCACGATCTTCCTGCTGACTGTTTTCGGACTTCTACTTGGTGCTGGGGTAAAGAACCGAATGCTAAAAGCAGGATTAAGTGCGGAAACGACATGGGATACAGGCCGAAGATGGTGGGAGGTGAGTATATGTACCTCGTCGGACAATCCACTGATAGGAGAGCACACAATAATTATTCAGTCCTGGATACCTCATCCACAGACCTACGAGCTAGGCCTTTCACGTTTTGGATATAGCGCAGACCGAGATGTGCGAATGAGGGACTTCATACCTGTTTCTGAGTCGCCTCGTCAATAGTTAGCCTTGACTCAACGACATTACGTACTTGTCACACTGTTTGCACACCAATTAAATCTGTCACTCACAAGTTCGGCTCCTTAGTAGAGTTACTATGGGTTCACTCTGTTCGAAATCTAGCACACTTTCGTCCGGACATACTGTCCTGGCATCATCGTCTACCGAGACCAACCCCAGTTCTCTGTCTAGAAGTGATCCTCGCACTGCCGCCGCGGAAGCTGCAGAACGCCGGCTGAAAACGGTCAGTCACGGTTATCATAATGGACTGCTTTACAACATCTAGAATGTGCATATAGGCGCAAGCGAGGGGTACAACCTCTTCTAACCCGAACCAGGGAAAGCTCGCCGCGCAGTTGGCAAAGCCGCCAAAACCTCAACCCCGGCAGGAGGAAGGCCTGGTAGTATGTTGCTGCAAATCTAGTTTTATATCAACAGCTCACGACCCTTTGTCATATTAGTGGGATTGATTCTTAATGCGAGGCCAGCGCCGTGTGTTTAATGTTTCAGACAACGCAAGGCAATGCGTTCAAGTGCAATGTACATGTCACATCGATTCCCTGTATGCGATTATCAACCCTGTTGATATCCCAGGTATCTTACCGATCCGGATGCGCGCTGAGGTGAAAAAGTAACCTATTATAGTGCTTGTTATCGGTAATTACGTAATTATAAGGAGGTACGACTCGGACAATGTCATGTCCCAACCGACAAGCAAATCTCCACAGAAATGGGAAAGGACCCTCTGGAAGCAGCAATCCTTCCAAGATAGCTACATTCCTACGACTTCCTTCTTGTCGTCCTTGAAGAAGAATAGTAAGTCAGCCAAGACCAGAGTTCGAGTCTGGCTTGATTTAGCTTCTCCCAGCCAACTTCCGGCCTTATACGTACTGGCCGTTAGTGTTGTTCTCATGCGCAGTAGCTCAGCACATTTCTACGATATTTATCTTCTTGGCGACCTTCGTTCGCCTTAGAGAGCAATTGTGGGACGCTCGCACCGTGGTGTGGGTTACAATTGGCTGCTTCATTGCTGGATATGCAGTCTGGGTGCTTCTTCATCATCCCACTGCCGAATGGCCTAACAATTCTGCCACTCGTTCGTATCCCTCCCGACTCTTTGTTCAATCTGAATTAGTGTATGCATCAGATATCAAAGCCCTGAAGTCATCCATTATGATGTTCCTCGCCCTTATGTCTTTGTCGCCGGTACTGAGGACATTAACAGCAGCAACGTCTTCTGACTCCATCTGGGCGCTTTCTGCTTTCCTTTTTCTTCTAAATACCCTTTTGGCTGACTACACTTCACTAAAACCCGTTGAGCATCCTCGGGAACGGTAATTTTCAACTGCGTTCTACTTTGAATGCACGAGCTCATGGTTTGGGATGAAGTTTGACTTCTGTCTTGTCGAAAAATGCCGCGGTATCCGCCTCGGTAGTCTTGGCATCTCGTTTAACAACCGACGTTGCAGTTTTCGCCTTGATCCTGCTCTCTGTTCAAGCATTCGCGTTGTTCCCAATCTTATGTCATCGTCTGCGGGTACAGTCGAGCCCTTTCTTTTATATTGTTTCACCTAAGCGTACAGTGCACAGGCCTCGCCTCCGATCATTCAGGCTTCCATGACTGTATCATTGTCTCTTTCTGCTGTCACGCTCACAGCATCGCTCTCGCGAACAATAGCGAACATCATCTGCGTTATTCTTGTGTCCGTAGTATTCGTGGCTCCAGCGCTTCTTATGTGGGCCCAAAAATATAAAAAGTGCGTACTCCAACTTCGTGTCAGGTCTACATTTATGCTGATTACTGACTTGGTCAGTGAGATCAGTGGTCCATGGGACGTGGCGGTCCCAAAAGTCAATTAAACTGTATGGGTCGGCGCACCAGAGATAAAACCACTGTTTTCTATTACTGAATACATAAGTGTAGTAACGGTGTGGATGACATATATATAATACAGTATGGCTATTACTGAATGCAAGATAACAAGAGCGTATATTACAGGGAATGGCAGGCAGTGCAATGATACAGGTATAGCACAAGTTCGACGTGGTATAATTCGCATGGAGCGTCTACAGCGTCGATCCAAAAAAACAGTGGGGAGATTAAAGATACAAGTTCCTCCGTGATAGACTTGAGTGTGGAAAGATGTCATCTTTATGTGTCGGGCGTATCGTGTTCATCATCATGAAGTCGTGGCCGCTTGGACCCCGTAGAGACACCCATTCCTATGCCTCTTGCTTCTAATACATCCATCGCGACCTTAGCCGCACCCTCAGACGACTTCTTGGTTCGTGCTCGTGTTCTGCGGAGAGCACCAAAGGCTTGGGCCTTAATGACGGCCAGAGTACCAGACAGCGGAGGGGCGCCTGGTGATGGGGATCGTGAGGATCGTGAATAAGCAGTACCCCGTCGGGAGCGCAAGCGAGAATGGGGATAAAGAGTGGATTCGCCATCGCTGCTTCCCCGGTCATGTGGTGAACCAGTGTCATTGACCGAGAAGGGCGGAGGGCCGGGGAGAAGGGGACGGTCTGAAGAATTAGAAGATCTGGTCGGAAGCCTGTAGCAAGGTGCGTCGCTTTGAGAGCTAGGTAAAGAAATATCAGCAGTTCCACCATGAAGTGTAACTTCAGTGCCAAGGGGATGTACATGATGTCGATAATCGAAATCTGCATGTTCTTGTGCAGCAACATCGGGAAAGGTGAGAGGGAAAGAAGTCATGGAAGTTGAGGAGGTGGTCATGGGTGTCGATGATGATGACCCAGGAGTGGACATTACTGGCGACAGCGAACGACTGTTTGGAAAAACATAAGGGGCAGTATCAAGGCTATTCAATGATACTTTCTGATCCTCGGCGGGCACGGGAAACCGAGTAACATAGGGCATTTCGGGCGAAGTCACAGCAGGCGTTTCGGCATGTCCTGGGGAGTGGGACGAGTGGCTACTAGCAGCTGCCCCAGACTCTCCGCCAGAAGGTGTACTTAGCGCCATCGTCTGACCCCAAGGACCCTCTCGTGGGATGCCCTGAACAGGGTACGGATATGGACTATACTTTCCTCCACGATGACTGACAGTGTGCAGTGGGCTGTCATTTGAGGGATCCATGTCAACGCCGACATACGACATAGAAGGAGAATGATTATTCTGATAGTGACTCAGGCCAGTAGTAGTATACGAGCTGTTGCAGAGCGAGGGATCGTCATTTATTCGATACGTTAACCCTCCATATTGGTGAATATGACCATTGTGGGTGTGTGGCGAAGCAATCGATGCTGGCAAAGGTGGCAGATCGTCGGACTCTGGGCCTTGGTTTGTTTTTCTAGCTTGCCATAGTGTTCTCCAGAACTTTTCGCGTTCTCGAAATTCATGCCGCACAAGGCCATTCTCATGTCGCAGCTCCTGCACTTCATTTCGAGCTTCTCGACACGAGTCCTGTAGTTGCAAAACGACGGACTCGAGGCTAGTGACTGCACGAGATCGAGCTTAATGTTAAAAGCCAAGGGATATTTTGGAGATCATCGAACCTGTCTCCTCGAGGGTTGCGATGTAATTTGCTCGTCTAGCTCGAAATGCGGCTTGAGCATCGGCATTCTTCTTTTTCCTGAGTGCAACGTCAGACATACGGGAATTTGAGGTTGAATCGTCAGAGCCTGGTTTGTGTTGGCTTGAAGTTGATAAGGCTGAGCTGGACTTTGGCATGGAGGAAAGGTAAAGGGAGGCGCCAGAGGAGAGGAGATTTAAAATGGCATGGAAAAAAGAACTCGAATCAAAGGGCACGAGGAGGAAGGGTCCGCGGCCCTTAAAACTCGACTTAGCCGATGTTGTGGACAATTTAAGATTGACCTGAAGGAGTGCGGCGCTCACGCTGACAGCAGCGACATTCTCGAAAATTAGCTGAGAAACTGTAGTAAGGAAAGCAGCTTCTCCTACGGAAATTATCTCCGTTTGACCGCCCCACGGACTTGCGAACTTGGTTCAACTAAACCAGCAACCTTTCCCGCTTGCACGGCGACCCCCGGTCAATTCCGGCATATCCTTCGCCTCAATGCCAGTTGAGGTCCGAAACAATTCATTACTCCACCGGGTCACCCCCCAATGATAGATTCATATTCTTCATACCCATACTGAGCTAGAACACAAAAAAGTCACCTCGGATCCAGATTCGACTGAACGCATACTTTGATCGCGTACACTTGCCGCAATCTCGTTCCATCGCTTCCCTGAACGCCCGTTCATGCAGCCTTGCCGGAAGTGACTCCGAAACCATCATGTTTGTCCATCTGATTCCACATCATCTCCGTCACTTTCCAGGTCGATCGATTCCATTGTTGTTCCCTTGCCATCGAGTAAGCAGGCCACTCTCCGATCCAACCTGCCATTCAAAGCAAACGAGACTGCCCCTGTTTTGCAACCAGCTAATGCACGACACCTCTTAACCGGAACTCGTGTCGATGGCAACTAAGCGTGACAGCGTTAGTACTGCCTCAGTGCAAAGGGAAGGTACTTGAAGCCTACATGGCTTGTCTTCCAATGCTCCATCACCTTGAGCATCAAATCTTCGCGGGTGAGTAGATTTACGTAAACCTGGTGTTGCAGCGCCAGATACCCTACATTGCGGTAACCAATTGTCGCTATATAAGCTGTTTCTGAGAATCTCCGCCTTGGTCAGCCATGAACATGCAACAACCTGCGAGACTTTACTAGGGTTAGAGCGAAGACGGAAGACCATTATGACACTTTCATCGTCAAAAAAATTAACTTCTAAAAGGTCAACATCATCCACACTCCCTTCTCCTTCCGTTGGAAGAAGCGGCTCCAGAACCGCCACGTTGACCTCGAGAAGCATCTCTGTAGCCTCACCGTTGAAACGAAGTTGCGCTATACATACTATTCGGGGTTCAATGGATCTCAGCAAAAGCGGTATCAGTCATATAAATGAACGCACCAGAAAGGTCTTGCTGTGATGGGACAGGAACAACAAGGTATTGAAGGTATTCACAGCTCTACCCTGTTTCAGAAGGAACTATGGAGTGTAATCCTTCCAAAGGCTCACCTCCTTCATCAAGATAGTGCGGTCATGTATGCACAACGAAGACATGGACGGAGAAAGACTGGAAACCGATGGTAGGTGCCTCGTGCTAGACGAGATCGTGGCAGAGCGGGAAGCAGCGCCTGCGGCATAATCAATTACTTGCCGACACTGCGCTGCTAATTCTTGTGTCAAGGCATTAAGGTTCCTGTCGAGATGATTCAAATCCTTTTGGGTGATCTTCTGGGTGCCGGTCAGGCTACAGCAAGACTACGCGTTATGATAGCGAAAAGGTATACACACAGTTTTCCATGAAATTTGCGCTGAATCACTGGCCACAGCGCGCGCCTTTACTAGGATAGCAGTGACAGCGTCAATATCCCCTGGAACGCCCAAATCCTGAGGTGAAAAGTGCGGTCCAGAACCTTCGAACCATCTATTGATGGAACTGGCAGAGAGTCCTGAGATGAGATAGTTGTTCACTTCTAATATATCATGACGGGGAACTGAAGTTGGCTCGGTTGACTGATTTACAGTAGATGTCTCTGACGCATTAGCATTACACGTTGTCATTCTCATCACCATTGAAATTTTACCAAATCGAAGCCAGGCAATAAAATCCTTGAAACGAGAAAGTTCTCGACGAGCAGTAGTCGATAGCCATGCGGCAGCCACAATTGTCCTGTTTGTTAATTCCAAACAATGATGGAGGTCCTGAGGCGATAATTCAAACAGGGCGTATTGAGGCCTACACAAGCAAGGACACATTGAGCCCCAGAATTCATCATAAATGAAGCTCACAATTGCGACCATCCCTGAAGCTCCTCGAGGACAAGATGTAAACGCTGACATGCTGGTGCTAGACGCTTTTCAGAGAAGTCACGTAATTGTACCAAAGCCTCAGTGAGGGTGGTTTCCCACTTTTGAATACCCTTCACTGATGGTCAGAATCAAGCCAGGCGCTGAGAAAATGACTTCACCCGTTCGCTCATTTGCTCGCCACTGCCTAAGAAGTCTAGCAATGCATCTGATGCACGGCCGGTTACAAGAAGCGTCATGAGGTCAAGGATTGGATCAGGACTGTGTTCTGTGGGGGAATGAGCATGATAACGATGAGTGGGTAACATTGCTTACCACCGAACTGTTCTTTTTGTTTGCTCTCCAGGGCTTGGATAAATCTGAGACCGAGCTCCTGTGCACCACTGGAGGATTCTGACCCACACCAGACATTGTGCATTTGTTGAACAATGTACATGACATACCATATCAGCTCTCGTGCTGTTGAAGACAACTTAGCTAAGTCTCGAAGCTGTCGTCCTTCAAATAGTGGAATGACAACAACAACAGGTGAGAGAATTATAGAGGTGTTGGTGCTGTTGGCCAAGGGTTTGCAAAGATGTGCAAGAAGCATAGGCCGTGTGTGACACTTTGTTAGTGACATGACTGCGAGGTCTGCACCTAAGAAAATGCGGCCAAGCGGGAAGCTCCCATCAAGAAAACAGTTCATGTGGCCCAAATCATTGGAAACAACGAGGAGGCTGTTCTCGTTAGAGTCATCCACTGTGTCTGTGGCGGCTCTACTTCTGTCTGGCGATGTATTATGGGGAGGGTTGATCGAAGCAGCGAGGGGGTCTGGAGATAGTGTTGGCCAACTCTCAATGATATCCGGAAATAAGGACGTAGGCCCTGGCCGTGTCTGAGAATCTTGGAATCCAAATAAATCACTTGCACTGTGTGTGGGGTGATCATTAATTGGTCAAAGATAAAGCTTTGGGCACTAACGTCGGCTTTTGAGAATCTTCCTGGAGATTATCCAGGAGGGGTAGAGTCCTCAAGATAGCGTGGGCAGTACCCGTCTTGGATGGTAATGAGCAATTCAATAGGGACCACAAATACAAATTGCTTTACAACAACTCCCCTCCTTTTGAAGATGTCTGGTATCGTACTGGTGCTGGTCGGCTTTTCATCTCGAAACCACCACAAACCAGTTACACGGAAAGATCCAGTAGTCGAGGATGGATCAACTGGTAGTGTGAGTCGTTTGCGACCGTCTTGCACAGAGTGGAGAGTGATCTTTGGTGGGTCATGTGCAACCGCTACACTCTGTCCTATACCAGAACTGAACACTCAGCAAGAATATTTGGGTTCTTCCTTCATACCGTCGGGACTCCAGGCCAAACCGACAATTTCTGTAACACTACTATCGCCAGGCCCTGTTACATCGATCTCCCAAACTCGAGAACCATGGGTGTAATTCCACAAGCTCATTCTATCATGGCCGCCCAAGCGAGATATGACAATTACGAGGTCCTTATCTGGGCAACAAGCCGAGGGCAGTAATCGGCTTGGTGACGGGAGATGTAGAATACCAAGCGAAGTGAAAGCGAGTGATTCCATCTTACTTTCAAGTTGTAAACAACCAACAAGGTTTACACTCAACTTGAAATTGAAGCAAGTTATTTTGTATTGTTATCATCGGAGGACTCTGCGTCACTTTTTCCGCCTTCGTCCATCCACATCCCCTTCAAACGCACCCTTACCACTGGCTGTCACCTTTCTTTTCTTCGCTCTCAGACTTGGAGACTTGGTACTACTGGCCGGATCTCTGATTTTGGAAGGCCGAGAAGATCGTTTTGCGGACCGTATGGCAGCCTTGAGTAACCCAGAATCTCCAACTTCCTTGTCCTCCTCCAATGTCATTTTCCGACGTTTGGCTTTTCTTGAGAGACCAGAAAATTTGTCTCTTTTTGGCTGCAATTATAAGAATATATTTTTAATGATCTCAAGAAAGATCATGCATAATTACCTTGTTTCCTTCTGATGCCATTTTAGATCCACTCTTCACTTCAGCAGCAACACCAACTTCATGGTGTTGCTTGCTTCTAGCTGAAAATACACAAACATGTCAGTAAGTGTCCTCCCGTGGAAGATGCATCACTAAACCTTCAGACTTCTGCTTCTCGTGTCCGGTCTGAAACCATGTTCTAGCGGGCCTTGAATAAATCTCGACCTCATGCTTAATCATATTTTCTCCTTTCCTCAGCTCCATTTCTGCCTGTTGAAGCTGTAACACCCACAAAATATAGGCAGACGAATAGAGCGATGCATGGAACATGCCCACCTGTTTTTCTTGTTTTTCATCTCGGAGTACCGCCAACACTTCATCTTTTAGGCCTTCTAATGTTTGTGACCACTTAGACACCATATCTAGCGGAACGATACGATGTCGGACTTGATCTTCGCTGGCCCCATGCTTAATCGCAGCTTTGAGCATCTTTCGGTCTCCTTCTCCAATGAGAGTGACCGATCTGGAGACTAAAGTCAACTATTTGCGGTAAGCACTGACCAGAGTACATACCGCCCTTTCCTACCAGCACGTGCTGTCCTTCCCACACGATGCAGATACTGGGCCAGTTGACCAGGCATATCATAGTTTATGACGGTCTCGACACCTTTAATATCCAAACCACGCGAAGCTAGATCTGTAGCCATCAAGAAATCTACAGAACCGCCTCGGAATTGATGCAACGCTTTTAGACGCTAAAGAACTTGTGAGGAAAGGGGACAAACGACTCGAATGAGCAAGCCAACCTGTTCTTGGGAGAGGTCTCCGTGAAGCTCTTCACACTTCAGGCCCAGAAGCCCAAATACAATACGCATCTGATGAGCCAACTTCTTACTCCGGAAAAATATGATAACACTGTTTTTGAAAGTTCTTTTGCAGAGTGCAACAAGGAGGGCAGATCGTTCAGGTTCTTTTCCGGCACGAACTCGCACGAATTCTTGCACTAGGCCACGGGCAATACTTCGTTTTGGATCTACAAATAGTCGGACAGGGTGGTTTAGCGACATTTTGACAAGTTCATCGACCGAATCAGTCATAGTCGCTGAAAACAGCATGGTCTGGCGAGAAGGAGGGCAAGACTTGATAATCTCTCCCAGTTCGTCTGCAAACCCGTCGGAGAGCATCCTATCCGCCTCATCCAACACTAGAATATCAAGCGCGTCGAGTGTAAAGGAATGGGAGTTGTGAATGTGGTCTATCAATCGGCCAGGCGTAGCAATGATTATATCTGGTCGAGTACGAAGAGCTGCTTCTTGTGACTTAATTGAGAGCCCGCCTTTTGCAAATCATCGAGTCAAATTCACCAGGAAGCAGTTAGGTGGCTCACCAACTATGAGGCAGAACCGAATATCAGTATGAGTCGCAAGTTTGGTTCCGACCTCAAAGCATTGTACTGCCAGCTCTCGCGTAGGGACTAGGACGAGACACCTGGTGACTGCGACACTCTTGCCTTTCTCACGGTACAAGAGACGTTCCAACATAGGTATGATGAAGGCAGCCGTCTTGCCAGATCCGGTGACTGCCCCTCCCACAACATCCTTGCCTAACAGAGCCACGGGAATGGTCGCGGCCTGGATCGGAGTGGGTTGGTGAAAACCAAGGCTAGTTAGAGCCTTGAGAATTGGTCGAGAGACGGACATGCCGAGAAATGAGTCATAGACTTTGCTAGAGGTAGTACCAGAGTCAAAGAATGCAGTTTTACGGTCTTTTTCTGCCTGAGTTTCGGACTCAGACTCGTCGGAAGAAGAGGAATCCTGACCATCATCTAGTTCATCCTGATTGACGTCGTTGAACGTAACCACTGGATGACCACTGTTTTCGGACAGGCTATCGCTCTGGTCATCTTCATCAGTTAGATCTCCGTTTACACTGGGGACGGCACTAGAGCCTCGTTTGCGCTTGCGTGAAAGCTGCTGTCGAGCAATAATCCCGGCTACAGACACGGTATCCTGCCAGTGAGAAACCGAGTTAAAACGCCAGCAATTACGATCAGCGAAGTACTTACTGGTTTTGAGTCTTTCTGCGCCAGAATCTGGAAATCTGTGTCTGAGCCAACGACATCTATGTATGGGTTCCCAGAGACATCGAAAACGAATTCAGGACTCAGGTCAACATCTTCAGCGTCCGGCTTTACAGGTTGAGGACAGGCCACGACAGATCCAGCGAAATCCTCCAAGTCGGAGTCAATTGTCATAACATAGTCCGAGTTGGCCATGAGAAAGCTGAAAACGACCAGTTCATGAATATTTTTTTCGTGTTGCCCGATCAATCGATCAAGTTTGCTCACGTGTTGCTTGCGTGTTATACAATAGGTGGAAATACTACACTGGCACAATATGTACTCAAACACGAATTGTAAGGGTATGATAAAGTAAGCTACATAAGCTACATACTCCGAGAACCAGGAAATTTACCAGGAAAATAGTTTACGCAAAAGAGCTGGATTGGTTTGAGCCGTCGAACGAGGAATGGGGTGGTAGTCGTCATTGTCTGCATCTGGAAGTGAGATTCTAGCCCTCCTTAGCTGTTTGCAATGAAATTAAGAACTCCTTTATAACTTATGAACGATAACATACCTCATCGGTCATGATAGGTCGTTTCACGAAAACCTCACGGACAGCGTTTCGTTCAGGAAAATTATAGTCGGTGGACATCTTACACTGGGCTTGGCAATGCGCAGTGCTGCTAATGAATCTACCCATCATGTTGAACTTGCCCCAGTGTATCTTCATAGGATCGGAGGGACTGAAATCTTGGTTGCCTTCATGAGCCCCTATGAGATCAGACATGTGTACTTCACTGCTCTACCACCTCAGTAAAGCCAATGTACAGTATACAACTGGAATACTTACAGTGCTGGAATGCAGGCCCCTTTTGTATTCCTGAGAGCAAGGCGGTAGGCACGATGCGAGCGTGTCTGTTGTAACAGAACATCCCAAGACTGAAGATTTTTGGCCTGCTCAGGGGATTTGAGTTTGAACTGCTCCAAAGTTTCGTCGCCTGCGAAAGTAGCATTGTTGATGCCAGCTACAAATGCACGTAGAGCAGAATAATTATTTAATGCTCGGAGCTTTTGAGCAATCTCAACAAATTTTTCTATTTGTTTTACGCGTGCCTTGGGTTTTTCATGACACAGAATGAGTGATACAACCCTGAAACATCATTAATCCGCATATAACTTCTTGTCAGATGTCGCTTACCAGTCAGCAAGATGGTTAGACACCGAGTTGAAAACCGTGATCGGTTCGCTTTCGGGCTTCTTGCCCGATACAAAAGTGTAGTAAAGCCAATGCCGCGGCTGGTGGATGCAAAGTTCAATGAAGCAAATACAAAATCAGGAGTCAAACAGACCTGTATATCTAAAAATAGCTTGACTTCCAATTTCGTAATCTCCTGGGCAATAACATCCGGATCCAGAGCCAATACCTCTTGGGCCAACTTAACCAAGTCCTTGATCTGTTGCTTCTCTGACGTATCGGCGAAGTCATTCTGACTAGCACCCGAAGTAGACCCCGAAGCTAACACCAGAGGAAGCGGCAGACTAGGTTTACGTTCCCTGGAAGTAACAGAGGGGAGTGAAGGGGCCGCCTGATGTCTCGCAGCGACCGGCTGATCACTCTCGGATATGCTTGTCTCAAGGTCGGATATTTGGGCCTCGTCATCCTCCTCAAATAGGCTACATGAATCGTCGCTCCCGTCTGTAGCATCGTCCGCCTTCAACGCCCACGAAGCATCTTGGTCAACCAAACTTGACAACATCTCCAGAAATGGCAGGAAGTCGGACCCATAGTGAAGTAGATATGTTTTCGAGATAATTGATTTGATGAGAGCAGATAGAGCACCCGCAGTTCCTCGGACTGCAAAGTCGTAAGGATAATCACGTATCCAAGTCTCAAGAAGATGGCAGATCCTAAGCTGGTTCAGTGAAAACACAAAGATTAGACAGAATGCAATGTTACCGCATTTGGGCAAAACAGGCAAACATCGGATCACTAGATGGGCTATCAAGTTGCCGCATTCGCTTTTGCATCGCAAGAAGTACACTCCTAGGAGTTGCAAACCTGCGGTATGTAAGCAGAAAATGTGTAATATAGGCAGGGTCTGGAAGTCATATCAGAATCCTGCAAGCTGGACATTAAACAGCAATGCATACCATCCCCGCTCACTGCCAAGAAAAGGAGCTTGTCCAACAGTTCCTCCAGCGTTGCCCATTGAGCGGGTCGACTGACGACAGTTTTGACAAGCTTCTCAGGAGATATTTGTGTTACTCACGACTCTCTTTCCTTGCTCTCCTTCTGATTTTCCACAGCTTCTGGCTGGTTGACCGTATCAATACCAGAGCCGCGTGATAAGTCACCACTATCTGTTATGTTATTGGATGTCGGCGTATCGACATGCCGCGCTCTGATATTCGACCTCTCATGCTCATGCAAGATGTCCCCCGTAGAACGTGCGCGCGAAGGAGGGTTTTGAGGGGTCGTGTTATGAAGAGGTACTGGAGCGGAAAAGGTCTCCGTTTGACGCTGAGCAAGGCTGTCGGTTGACAGAATCGCCGTTGATGCGGTCGGCGTCACAGTTCGTGAGTTCTCCCAGGGAGGTGTAGACAATAGAATATCGGGAGATGCAGGATTCCGATAATTCACATCGAACTGATTTCTACAGGTTCCTGAAATCGCAGGTTAGCGAGTGGCTAGTAATCTTGGCCGTCAGTTGAACGAACTTCGATCACGAAACACTGCTTTGATAAGCCACTCAAACGCACGCCTACTTTTTTCTCTTCCTTGTTCCTGTGCCTTCGCAACCTCTACAAGGCCGACATCATACTGCTGAAGCACGTCTAATGCGTTTTCGGGCTCAACTTGGCGGGGGAGATCTGAGTTGCATGCAAGGACCACGAATGGAAGTTTCATGGCTCGATACCCACCTAAGAGCCAATGCTGTAAGGACAACTGTTATTTACGACCAGGAATCCCGAGTTTACGCACTGAGGAGGCCTTCCACGGGTTTGAAAGAGTGTCCATCGGAGGAGTCATAACAAATAATTGCACCATCGACTCTAGATAGCTGCCCTGGCCAACTAACATCATCTGGGCGTATGGCTCGCGTGGGAACGTCGACATTAATAACGTTGAGGAAGTAGTCAGGTAAGCCTTCGTGATGCGCTATCCGACTATGTTGGTGTGAAGCTACAAACATAAATGCTTTAGCAAGTGATACGAATATATCGAGATGAAGTAAATACAGTTAAGACGGTGCCCTTGGATTGTCGGGGGTGTCACTAAAGTAGCAGGCTCTGATAGCCCGTATCCCTTCAAACCCTTCCTAATGACTGCAGGTTTATCGCAACCCACAGTGCCTATGACAACAAGAGTAACAGCTAGGTTGGTGTCATCCCTGCTGTCGAGCTAAGTGTTGAGCGTAATTCAGTGAGCTAGACACATGCAGAGCGTTCGAAACGCACGGCGGAGACTTGGGTATTGATTAGCATACGTTTCCCAGCACTCGGGTACATTCCTAAGCTCCCACTCCGTATTCGTCCCGATAAGGGCGGTAGAGAAGCCTCTCCTCTTCCCGGAATGAATTGTAAGGATTGGGATTGCTGATGGGGCCAATCTTCAAGAGTGGTTGAATTCGTGGAGGTGCAGGCTACACTATTCACACTCGGCGTAGAGGTGAGGGGCGTGCGTGACGGAAGTGGTAGCTCGCCTCCTCGAATTAGCGGCCTTGGCTGATCTTTTAGTGAAGTGTGTCGATAGCGGCTATTTAAGGGATCTGATCGCTCGACATCAGAGTCGATAGAGGATTCCTCGTCGACGGGCCGCCGAGATTCGCGTTCTCTCTTGAGGTCTGTAGATTTCGCAAATGCTCGTGATGGACCAGATGTCGAGTTGCCGCGAGTCGGCCGAGAGGCTAGCACAGGGCGCTTGTCACGGTTATATTGCGCAAATGAGTCCACTGAAAGGGATTTTCGAAGATTTTGTAGAGGAACATTAAGAGGCGAAACCGGCGGCGTAGAAGATTGGCTAGAACCAAATTGATTGTACGAGGTGTATGCCGTAGAGAATGACTCTGCGAAGGATGGAGTAGGAGAGAAGGAGGCATAATTCGACTCGTCTGGCCCTGAAGGCGATAGAACGTTCAAGTTGGTCAACTCGTCGGTGGGAGCAGGCATAGGAAGAGAATGAGGGCCAGTGGTTGCCATTGATGACGGACAGTTAACTTCAGTGATACAATACAAGTTCGTGACAATTCTTCCCTCATACAACCATGATGGCGCCACCAACAATTCTTCTCACCGTAAGTTCAATGCACTTCCCCATAGTGACTTTTCCTTATGTACTACTGCCCTGCAGAACGACGATGGTCCCCCTAGCTTCCTCGAATCACCTTATGTCCTTGGCTTTTATCGTCACTTGACAGAGCAGCTAGGCTGGGACGTCAAGGTCGTCTTACCTGCTTCTCAGAAATCTTGGATCGGTTAGTTCAAAAGAGAAACATATCAGGATGCTCGATGTAATCCTGTACGTTGCAGGGAAAGCATTTCATGTCAAGGAGGTCACGAAAGGCTCTTATTTTTATCCAAAAGAGGATGGCCAAGGCGAGATATCGGCAACAGCTAGGCCTTTGAAAGACGGTGAATTAGTCCGTGAAACTCTAGTTCTTCTCATCCGAGGCATTTTGAACTTGCATTCATTACGTAGGCGGAATGGATACTTTTGGGTGGGGTATTGTGGTTGGATTACCTCTTTCACACTACCTGGTCTCATGGCGAAACAGACACCAGCAACTTGCGTGAATGTTGCTTTACACAACCTCTTTAGCGGACAGATTGACCTTGTGGTATGTTCCCACTTGCCATACGTTTCCCTGCTAAAGTCCCGCCCAGCTTTCGGGCCCAAACCTTGGGCGAAACACTTCCTGTTTGCCGTTAAACTTAGGTTTGTCACAACGTGCTCAATCTCTTGTCCACAGCTGCTTTTGCGTTGTCCTCCGGCACTATCGGTGCAGCGATGTCGTCCTCATTGTCAACCATACGTTCGATTGCGGTATCTTACGGGACTATGCATCACCCCACCCCCGTAACTTTTTTTGAGCCTGCGCACGCGCTGGCATGTTGCATTGTACAACACCTGTGGAATAACTGGGGTGAAGATCATGCTGGCCTAAGGAATGGAGAGGTAGATCTCTACAGCATCAATATCCCTCTCGTAGAACGTTTGTTATCTGAGCCGGGACTCGATGTCTGTTGGACGACAATGCACCGGAATTCGTACGGGCGATTGTTCAAGAGGGTATATGACCCCGATCTACCAGAGCCAGACCGGTTGATTGGGGGTGGGCAGGTCGATGATGTTCAGCAGGAGTCGATGGAGTTGATGTTCAAGTTTGCACCGGATATGGCTGGTCTCGTTAGCCCGGTTGTTAGTACTCTGCCTCTGGGTTCTGATGCCTGGGCGATACACCAAGGGTGGGCCAGCGTGACTCCACTCAGGGCAGGTTTTGGCGAGCCGACCCAGGACATCAAGAAGATAGAAGATAGATTATTGAAATTGAAACTTTAAAATGTAGCCTACATGCACTATAGCATGGCCAGAGCCCACGAAGTCGATTCCATTTCAACACCTACGGAACATCAGCATTGCTTTGGTAAACATTCATTGTGATCATCCTAAGTATCTGCGGTTGGAAAACTCGGACATCCCTTTTGAGCAATGAATTGCTAGTAGTGCATACACATAACATGACATGACAATGACATGACCATAAACATGTAACGATAATGGGCCAAGTCATCAACGGTAACGACGAAGGCTAAGTGTGTTATGTTTTTTCCAGGTGGAACGAGCAGGTGTATGATTGTGACGATGTCCTTTGCCCAGGCCACGGTTCTACGAAGCGTTTTGGAGAAGATATCAAGTGAAATTTTATATAATGCACGTACCTGCTTCCCAATGCTGGTTAGTCCCCGCGCTTCCCTGCGCTTGTGGACGGGCTTCACGATCCAGTTTATTCTAGGATCACGGCGGATCTAAGTGGAAAATTAGATGTATGAGAACTGTTGACAATGCTTCACGTACAGCTTTGTGGCTCGGGTCCACCAAAATAACCTCATAGTACTTGTAAACACCATCCTGGTTGACCCAGTACGAATTCAAAACCCGTAGATTGCTGCATCGCCGTCCCACTCTTTCCTCAGCAGTGCTTCTCAGACCACGCTGGAACTTCAGTTGGTTAACACCGTGACGGACAGGCTTGCCGTAGGTAGCACCTATTTCTTGGATTTAGCCCCGAATGCGGATTCAGCAATAGTGATATACCTACCTTTGGGAGCATGTTTCTTGCGGTTGCCACGACGAACTCGAACGCGGTAGACGACGAAACCTTGCTTGGCCTTGTAGCCCAACCGGCGAGCTTTATCTGGGCGCGAAGGTCGGGATGCACGGTGGATCACGTTAAGCTGGCGGTACTCCCAACACCTGTAACACACGGTGAACGGGGCCCAACAGCGATAATACAAAGCAAAAGTATACCGAACGCGAAGAAGGAATCGCAGGACATCGGATTGTTTCTTCTTGTACAGCTCTCCAATATACTTATACGCACCCATCTTTACTGGACAAAGCGATACACTAAGCTCGGTCACAAGAATGACTAGCCTTGACGGACATACCTTGATTATTGTCGATGAAAGTCCACACAACACCGATGTACACTTCGGTTGTAAAAAATAAACTGCATAGTACCACCGGCAAACTCCGTGCACCTCTTAAGTAAGAGCGCTCTTAGTAATGACTCCGATTACGTCAAGCCAGTCATTCAAAAGTTTCAAATATGGCCACACATGGAATTTGCAAGCCGACCATTTTAAGGGATTTCCAAGTTGGCTTTACAACGGCAGGTTGTGTTACGTTATGATTACTGTCCAGACAAACTATTCCTACAGCTCAGACAGAATGGAAACTGGATCGCTGTATGCATGGAATGAATTAATGCATATAACTCGCTGTCTATCAGGAATTACTCACATAGTTTCTTTTACTGGTCTGTACCCACAAGCAAGTAGCAGCCAGTGTCAACATACTCAGGCCGAATTCAGTCCACCCCAAAGCTTCCACGGTTAGCGACTGTCGACATCTACTTTCACGCATTTAGTAATCTTGATCATTAAAACTGAAATTCTACCATGACAGACCGTGATACGGTTGGCCTTCCAGCACAGTTCCCCCCTGTTCTCGTGTTGTGCATCACTCCTGCGGCTGTTCCCTAATCACAACGTAAGGAGTGGATCCACACGATAAACAACATGAACATACCCATAGTATAGCCGTGATCATGAGCCAAATCACTGAGCTGGCGATACTCGCCAGTAAATGGGTCGCACCGTCTACAATCCACATCATGTATGCTGTAGAGAATAAGGTCGTCCACACCGCATTGAATACGAAAAGTATCAACCTATGGTGTTATACTATTAGCTAACTGGATATGTAGAGATAATGCTCTACGTGCAGTGAATGATATCTCGAGCTGGGCCATGTATGGTGTTCATTACCAGCACTGACTAGGAAAGCAGTGAGGCCGAGCTCAGCAATGGCAGAAAATGCCATGGTAGCGAAGAGAAACGGATGATAGTGAGCTTTGACAAAGGATGTTCTTGATCGAGGAGCAAGTCGATGAGAAGCGTCGGGATCCATGCTGTATATCCGACTACCTTTGGAACGCTTCCGGAGTGAAAAGTCAGGGACTTCCGAATTTGAAGTGGGGTGGGTCTGGAGGTACGACAAGGCCATACCTAGAAATAACATGGAGGCTGCAGTCAACTGGCAAGTAACAGCAGGAGAGTCGCGCTACATCGATGCGTCCCATCCCACTGCACACGTTGTTCGGCACAGCAGACCACGAAGACTGCACGTTGTCGGAAAGATAGGGAGTTTAGCAACCGATTGATAGGCACATTTTCATATAGTGATGCTGCAGTTCTATGGTAGGGTAATTTGCAAATGCAGTGGGATGTTTCAAACGCCACAGCCTGAGGTGCCCGTGGCAAGGGTCAGATCTAAATTACACGTGGATTCTGTGAGTCAGTACTGTACGACAGAGGGGCCACACACACATCTCAACGTTCAACCTTGCAGATGCCAGCCGGCAAGCAATATGAACGCGCAATAATCAATGAGATTATGATAATACCACACAAGCACACGTGCATGATGTGCGTTGAACGAGCGGCCCGATTGAAAGATGATATATAACAACATAGGCTACAATGTCAGGGCATCTTTAGCCATTTGCAACGCTCCCTCCTTAGTCTTATTACCTAGTCATCTCAAAAATCAACATGTCGTAGGTCCGAGTAGAAAAAACGCACCCCCGATGAATCCCGATGCATGCGTAAATATCCCGCCAGGGATCCCTGACACGGTTGAAAACTCCTCATCCCTTAGTCCTCTCCACTGCTCCGGAAGTGCCTTGCGGCTCTCGAAGCTATCGGATGATACTGGAACAGCTTGGACTCGCCAGTTTCCGGCGGTCTCGTCCGGGTAAACAACATAGACTGCCTCATTGGGGGCGATCTCCGAAGTGGGGTCTGCCTCGAGTTCAAAAAGATGTTCCTGTGAAACTTAGTACATGGTAGTTGAATGGAAACACTTATTCACCTTCCAAGGAATGAATTGTTCAAGCAAAACTATCTTGCCAGTTGCATCGAAGTTCGATTTGCTCGATGCGATTGCCGTGACGAGGATATCTCTAGCAGGCAACCAGGCGTTGGCGTAATAGAGAAGCTTTCCCATAAACTCTCCGCCAGCTAGGAGTGATGCTTTCTCAAACTGCGACTTGGATGTGACACGAGGTCAGCTTGGTATGAAAAACATCCATATTTTGCACTCACATCAACCGCTTTTGAGTCTGTGGACTGATTCCAAGCGGGATTCAAGGTACCGACGCGACTAGACAGGTCTGTGCGAATCTTATATCGGGGTTTGATGTCACCCGGGAACTGAGAGATTCCATTGTCGATCGCATCGATGGCTTCGATAAATTCCTGCTCGGCCAGGTTATCAATGGTTCACATTTCAGAGGAAAGGAGCCCACCTTGTACACTTTTAGCCACAAAGTGTCGATTTTTGGGTCGCTGATAGGGAGCTGGATAGTATTGGCAATGACTTCTTTGCCAAAGTGTCTACACCATGGTCAAGAAGAACCGTTTAGAATATGGGACTGCGACGTACTTGTAGACTAGACCAGCTGAAGATAGTTTTGTCTCGAATCCACGTCCAAAAACCTGATCGAAGCCACGTTGGTGATGATCGAACCTGTTTCTGTCCGCATCGTACACTGCCCCAACATCGACAACGATGTCGCAGGTGTCGAGGACATTCGGATCTCGACTGCGTTTCAAATCGGCATCCCGATAAGTGTTTGTTTGGCGCAAAAGGAAAACAGCAAGTGCTTCGTCGCAATGAAAAGTGCCGTTGTGTGTTCCAATGCAGGTGGGTTTGGAAGATGGAGCAGTGTAGTCCATTTTTTGCCTTTTTGTAGGTGGGTCAGACACAGAAGTCACGAATGTTTGATGAGACAGTGCAAAGCTACTGGATAGCACACCACCGCGTGCGGTGTTGATGATCCTTCGACTGCAGAAGACTGATAGATCCACTGGTCTGAAGATGATCATCGGTTATGTAAACGTATACTCCGTGAGAGTTCGTATATACTCAAGGTATTGATAAGTCCAAGAAGTCCAGTATGTAGTGTAAGCGCAAGCAAATGAATGATAGGTCCTGATAGTATAATAGTAGTCGTAACTGCTAGAGCATCAGTACCCCACCAACAAGGATTCCACCCATACAAACGAGGAAAAGGTTGCGGTCGAGTGATGTAGCAGAGGCTATATAACCGTCACCCGGACCATATTGACCATTTACGCCAGTCTGACCTGGAACCGGAGCGCCACCTGAACCACCTCCTGCAATGGTGGTAGGAGCGGTAGGTAGATTTTGGGGTGCAGTGGTGGAGGTAGAAGTGGTTGTAGAGTTGGAGGAACTAGTTTGATTTGAAGGGGAAGCGATGGGAATTGTTGTTGTGAAGTTTGTTGTGGTTGTGAAAGAACTAGTCTGCCTGTTTGGACCCAAGGTGACGCCACTGGATACGGAGAAGGAGGTGATGACGGTTTGGGTAGGAGTAGAAGAAGTTGAATTTGTGGATGCTGATGAACGTGTTGAAGACTTTGGAGAGTTAGAATGATTAAAGAGACAGAATCAGAGTAGATACCTGAGCGTAGACCAAGGGAAGGACGAGAAGCAGACTGAGGATGGATGTCGACACCATCGTCGTTGAGGGTTTATTACGTAAATGACACCGTTGACCTCAGAAACCATCGCTCTTACCCTCCATTACATCGTTCCTCCTTCACAACTCTCTCCTCTTCCTCCTCATCTCATCTCATCTTCTCTTCGACAACGTCTCCAGTTTCTTAATATCTCTCCGGAAAATCCTGATTCGTATCTCGCATGGCCCTCCCACAATCATCATCTGGCCATTCGTCTTCTCGAAAACTTTCAAAAGCCGATAGATGATCACCTTTATTCTTCCTTTCAGATACGCTATACGAGCGATCCAGAATCTGCATATGCCCATGTCTCTATATTGCCGGAACTCAATCCCGGCCTCCGGCTCATTTTTCAGTGGAACAATCCCGACGGATGGAAGTATCACAATATCGCTCTCATGCCTTTCCCTCCCCACAGTTTTGAATCTTTTCAAGACCATTCCCCCCTCCATTCCGAAACCACCATGTTAGATGACCAACTTGACGCCTACTGGGACGCGTACGCCCATCCTGACGATTCTCGAGTTCCATCCCCGACCAGTAGCGATCCCCAACATGCTGTGGAAGATTCCTATTGGTCTCAGTATGCTGCAATCCAAGGTAATCATAACTTTATTTACTTGCGCTGTGTCCATTCATTTTTGGTTACTAACAGGTTCCGGGGACTCCACGCTTCCTACCCCGCCTTCCCTCGCTCAGAAGCAGAACGATTCTAAACGTATCTTCGTCTCGTACACAGGTCTGCCTCACAATGCGGACTTCGATCCACTTGAGCCCCCCTCGCCAAACGCCCTTGCGCGCCGACTTGAGGAGCTTTCCCCTCGTTTCAAATCTCCACCCCTGGATGGCGATTCTAACTCTGGATTGGCATCAGACTCCCTTGCGGTTTCTCTACTGTCGAACCCTCTGCTATCCTCTTCTATGCTGTTGTCCATAGACACAGATCGGAGATTATCCGAAGACAGCCTCGTCGGCGAAGGTGCTTATCAGCAGGATCCGCAGCATATGATACCTCATCACGAGTCTCACGAAACGCTGAAAGACACTATTCGTGGAGTATATCGATTATGGAAATCAGCCAGAGCACCAGATTCTGCAGTACCAGAGGGGGAGGAATTTCTCGAGATCGTTCGGCAGATTGTTGCTGAAGCTTAATTGAGCATTGGCTCAAGTGCATACTTTCCTCGTAGCATCCATTGCTGGCTTGGGGAAGCAACTGGAGAGTCGACCTGAGCATGTAGCCATTCATTTCAACCGGTTATTGACAGACAGGTTGAACATCTGACGCGTTTCTGACGGAATGCGAAACTGGGCACTCTAAAACAACCAAAGCTGGGATGGCAGATCAAATATAAGAAAATTTTACGGAAATAATCTAAAATGAAAATTTCATGGACAGCACGGAAGCTTGTAGCAAACCAACCAAAAAAGGAACAAAAAAGATAGAACATTACAGTGTTAGAGATTCTCCGTACTCTTGTCCTCAGGCTCGAATCCGTCTTTAATCGACAGGAGCGGCTGGTTAGAAAGGCGCTGTAAAATAATTCAGCAGAGACAGAGGCAGTAGCGTCAGGAAGACTCACTTTAAATGCGAATTTGCATACTAAATAACCTTTGGGGTTCAGGCCTTGCTCCATCCAAGCCTGGAATTGTATTTGTTAATGGATAATGGGGGTTGAACCTAAATAAGCCTGCCTTTTCCACCTGATAGAGACCGTCATATCGGTACCTTGAATTGAGATGGTTTTAGTGCAGTATTAGGCAAGGTATTGGAGGTTTACAGACCCTTCACTTGGAGCATACTCAGATTTCAATTTGAATCCTCGAATTACTCGTACGGGCTTCTTCGTTTCAGAAGATCGCTATTTCCTGCGATAAGCATTGATTGTGAAGACAGTTGGTTTATGGACTGACCTTAAGAGCCTTGTTGAACTGGGGTTCGGTAGTATTGATAAAACTAAATGACAAAACGTTCAAAAATCACTCAACGTTGTTCTCGAATGATTGATCTGAACTCTGTGGAGCTGTACGAAGCTTGAATTCGGTTTGAGAAAACGGAGAGAGGGACGAAAGTATTAAGCACACACATTCTTGGGGGCATCTTTAGAACCTTTGAGATCTCTGCCACCTGAAGTACAGATGAGATTGTTACTCGATACAAGCAAACTTCAGCAACCTGAACCGGTGTACGTACTGAATATCGTTAGGTATCATTTGTTAATATGCAGGAGTGGCAGCTCACAAAGCATAGCCCATATCAACGTCATCGTCATATCCGCCACTTAATGCAACACTGTATGCGCCATCCTTGCCGGCAGAAATTCCTGCCACCCATGGTCTTAGAGGTTTGTTGGTCAGAAAACGAGATCTGTAAGAGGCAATGCCTACGCGTGGATAGAATCGCTACTGCATCCCTGCCGACTTTCCCACCAAGTACCGACTTCAATGCCTGGTATGGAACCATATGTTTTGCTAGGAAATGCTTCAGCCTGATTAACAACAGCTCACCAAAAACCTTACGGATCGTATTTTCGTATACCATCCTCACGTCCCAAGGGACCTGTATTCTCCATAATCTTCACTCCACTCGAGTATGAAATGGGGAGGAGTGGCCTGTGTGGCAGTTCAGCATTATAATCGATCTTTTTTCCTGCATTTCGGGAGCTGCGTCGAATACCAGTGTCTAGCACCGTAGATTTTGAAGACGTCCGTAGAACTTTGGCTGGTTCTGACGAGTCTTCGTCAGCTTCAGCAGGGAGCTTTCGCTTCCTGTTTTCTGGCTTTGCTTTCCTTGGTTTCTCTTTGGGTTCGAATAAAAACTCGTGAAGCCCAAGAGACTTCAGCAACTCCGTGTTCTTCAACGCTGAGGCGTTAGATTCAATAAGAGGAGGTGCATAATTTCACAGACCTTTTCCACATTGAGCGTGCGTTGCTTTTCATAGTCGGATACCATTGTTCAAGCTACAACGGAAATTTTTATTTGAAAGGCTCAATGTCACACTGGCAGTACTGTACTAGGCACATGATTTATCCGTGACCGAGTTTATTATATATTTTATTACATAATTCTCCTGCAATACAGGTCCGTTTGCCAGCCTTGCAGTGCTAAGCCTATACCAAGGCTTACTATTTGATTCTCTTGAGCTGTAACGGACCGGCACGTAAGTACTCGCGAATTATGAGAGAATTGAACCGACGTACGCGCTCCGTATTCATATGTATTTTCTGCTCCGTCCGCATAGCCTTGCCTTCAATCGTGTCAATTCTGACGTTCTGTTTGTCGAGTTCCTGTCCCATTGCCATGCCGAGGGCCTTGAGCCTCTTGGTTGCTTCTCCGATTTCGTCCAAATTACCATCCAATTCATCTTCCAGCTCATCATCAGAGGCAGTAGCTTCAAATTGGTAGCGTTTTCTTTGTTCCTTCCTGCTAGACAATTGCTCTGCAGTTTTGAACCGGTTGCGAACACCACTGCCAACAAGCCCTTCCTCGTCATCCTCACGACCATAAGTTGTAGCTTTTCCGAGACGATTCTGTGTTTCTCTAACATCCATCATCGTCCGCTCCCTCTCTATGCGTTCTTCTTCGTATCGCTCCTGAACTTTGGCCTCTTGAGCAGCCCGTTTTGCGTCTTTGTTGAAAGTAATAACAGGACGGAAGATAGAACGATTAAGTTGTTTGAGTTCATCGGCATTATCCTCGGCTCGGGAGGAGTGGCCTTTCGCAACGTCGAGATGACGCTCAGTGTTTGCAAGTTTTTCTGAAGCACTAAGTTAGAAAGAATGGAGTAATTAAGGTGTATAGGAGATGGTACCAGATTGATCTCCTAATCTCGTCAGAGTGTTTCTAGCAGTATCTTCAGCCTCCCGAGCTAAGCGAAGGGCGTTCCTTGAGGTATTGACACTATCTTGTTTGATGAAACGCGTTTGTTGTTTGATTCCTTCGACATCTTCGTCGTTCTCCTCTCCAGGAGGAGGCTCCCTGTCTGGTTGAGGGCCGTCGAAGAATCTGCCGGAACCAGCTTTCTTGGCGTTATATCCAGAGAAAAGTTCCTGGCGATCTCGATCGAGTTCTGCCGTGCCACGAGAATACACATCCCCAACGCCATTACCCCTGCTGTATTTATCTCGAAGGGTGTCAACTGTTGATGAGGGGGTATACGATTCAGATCTACTACTGCTAAGGTTGTTGTATGGGTCGCCATCTCGACTGGCGACGTATGTATTGGTGTTTGAGCGATAGGGAGAACGGAGAGGACTGCTACTTCCGCCAACAGGCCTGTTACTAGTGCTGTCGATTACAGGGGGGATTAAATTCTCTTCTTTGCGTTTGAAGAGAGGCATCGCTGAGGGTAAGCACAACAGGTGAGAGGTTGGCGATGCTGGCACTGCAATGAGTCTTTTATTCAAGGCTGTCAGCTTACATAACTCAGGCTCTTGTTACTGGTGTCATGGTACTGCATGGCCACTTACCAGCGGAAACAACGGTGAAGGAAGGAATCCAAGGAGAGTCCCCCGCGCAGCTGCACGGCACGGCACAAGATGCAACTTTGACACGACTTCGCAACCTTGACAATACGCACAAATAAAGTATTACATTATTACATGTATAATGCCAGAGCTGCCAGAGCTGAAACCAGCGCGCACGTTGGATGTAAGACTTTCAGATGTAACTTGTAATGACAACTTCAATCAGATCAGTGTCCTTACTTTTTTTTACCTACCACGGTGACCCCCTTGCCACTCCTGACCACGCTTTCAGAGCCAGCCTGCTTGTGCTTCGAGTTCTTTGTCGCATTACTATTCCTCTTCTTTGCGAACTTGTCTACAGCTTTGTCAAGGGCGTCGCGAGACCTCTTCCTTGACTTCCGTTCCTTTCCACGTAGCGTCCGTTTTTCGGCCGGCGTCAGTTCGCTACGAGCACGAGGTTCCGCAGATGAAGGTGCGAGCACTTCCTCCGGCGCAAACATGGCGGTCGCTGATTTAGTGGTAGGAAGCGCAGACTCGAGAGTTGCAGTAGAAACATTCGAAACAGTCGAAATCGTGGTTTTTGGCTATCATAGGAACTTCAGTTGAGGATTCTAGGAGCAAAATCATCACTCACTTGCTTAGGAATGAAATGGGCATTGCTCAAAGCATCCAGCTTGCCGCATATACTCTCCCAGAGTTGCTCGATCTCGTCATGTTCTTTCTTGAGTTTCCCATCTCGGTCGTCCCCAGCCACACTACCTGTTTGCTCAGCGACAAATTCATTTTCGTATATTTGCGCCAATGACTGTGTGGATTTTGTGTCCTTCAACTCAAAGAAGCGAGAAGGCAAGAAAGGTTTGTCGTCTATTGGTCGGATGCGGGCGACATCGTCAAAGCGGCCTTCTAAAATTCTGGCCTTTATTTGTTCTTCGAGAGCTTGCACGGTTTCTTCCGTGACTAAGGGAACAGCTTTCATGACTCGCTCGAATTCCAGGTCTTCTTCGAGCAATGAATTTTGCGGACGTGTCCGTGAACCAGCTTCTCCCATAAGAACCCAATCCTTGGGTCCAACATTCGCCGACTCCAGTTCTTCGATTTCTTTTTGCAGACAGCTCATTCTCTTCTCGTGTGTCGACAAGTCTAGAGCAGAAAAAGATCAATCGTGACGACAGAAGCCTCATTAACAAAATTGAAGCACCCTGATCAGGATTGTCTTCTTCAGCGAGTAAGTCATCTTTCAATCTGTCGATTATATTTTGGCCTCGTGAACCCTCTCCTTCCCAACAATCATCACCAGCATCAATGTCTTCTGTCAGAATTAGGATCAATAGTCTGCCAAGTACTCCCATAAGGCCGATTACCTTCGTCTTCGGTGGAGGCTTCGTCCTCTAGAGTTGAAATTGGGAGATTCTTTCCCCTTGGTTTGATCTTCAATACTTTAACTTCATCATGGAAGCGTACTTGACTGGTTAAAGAGTTGCTTTTGGGGTCTTTTTTTTTAGCTCTTTGCAACGGTGCTCCAGGAGGAGGGTCAAAGAAATCATGGTAAAAGACATCTAGGAAGAGTCAGTTAGATACTTTCGGCAGGGACCGAAATGTCTACCTTCTTCAATATCGTCTTGATCATGAGAGTGCTCAGCCTGATCAAGTGGTGCAAACAAGTCGACAGGAATGTCGTCGGAGTCGGAGTCCCCATCTCCCCCAAGATGACCACTCGAGGAAGTCTTTGCCTCTGCTCGCTCCGTCTCGGCATTAAATGAAGCAAGATTGAAGAATCCATCATCAAGTTGAACCTGTGAACGCTCGCCACGTTTTTTGGGCAGAGTAGTATTGTGTTTTAGAGTAACATCGACCACGGACGATGGTATTTCATCTTCGTTACTGTCCTCGCTTGAAGATGAACTGTGCAATCCCACAACATCCTCGGCTGCAATACTCTCTGTATCGCCTGATTCGGACCCAGTTTCAGTTTCCTCCTCGTCCTCCTCGTCATCATCACTCTGCTCCAAAGAGTCTGAGTCTGAGTCCATTCCATCTTGAAAGTCACTAAGGTCAAGGTATTCTTTGTCTTCCAGGCCCTCCAACCCGTGTCGCGAAATTTCCAGGGATGATTTTAGTTCACCGGCTTCCGGTTGTCCTTCCAAAACGAGTTCCAGCATTTGACATATGTTAGTGGTCCTTAGGTCCAACTGCTCCCACACTTGATCGTCACTCATGCCTTCGATGAAAAGGGACGTGAGAGGAGTGGTTTGAAAAGTAGGTTTGATGGGAATAGGACTCTGGCTCCGTTTCCGTTTCCGAGACTGTGATCGCGTTTTTGGGGCATGGGAGGGGGATAAAACTGACAATAGCCCAGATACATGAGAACTCGATTCCTGTTCTGACATTACAGCTAAGCAGAAGAAAAAGGTCAAGTCGGGACTAGAGCTTGATTCTAAACCTACAGAGATCGAAAACAAACTTGACAGCATCCAACGCTGCAGATCGAACATGATTGTTTGTGACTACAAATGCTTGTGGATTTTGCTCGATAGCAGTAGCAAGGGTGGCGAGTTGGGGTAGCAAGGACTCGGACATGGACGCTAAGCCTGAGACGTAAAAATATATATCAATAAGTAAATGGTCACGTGGGGGTGGGAGAAGTGTGGCCAAATCCGGTGGGGTGGGCGCCGAGGGGGCGCCGCAGGCGTGGGAAGCATTATTTTCGTGGGAGAACCGTCCTCCTAGGGGGGGGGAAGATGACTAAGATTCACAAGTATTGGTCAGCATGCCAGCTGCCATCTTTTTTTCACTTCCATCTCACTCAATTCTCACTCATTTCTCACTCATTTCTCACTCTCTCTTCTGGGCTCTTTTCCAGTGGGGTGTTGCTGCATTCTTGGGGACCCTGTAGACCAAGGTGAAGCCCTGTGAAGTCCTACCTCCCTGGCTTCTCTTTTTTCAACAAAAAGTGTCTGCCAGTTGCCTTTTTTGGACCTCTCTCAGGGCACAGCATGCAGGGAGATTGTAGCTCCACTATCAACTGCCACTGTTACCACTGATTTCAGAGGTTTTGCCATCAGGAGGATGTACTATGCTCAGCCAACTGCTGGGGAACGCTTTTACCTCAGGCTTCTGCTCACAGCTGTCAAAGGTTCAACTTCATATGAAAACCTTTGCACATTTCAAAACACTGTTGCTCCCTCTTCCAGAGAGGCATGCCTTGCATGTGGCCTGTTGGAGAACAATCAGGAGTGGCTTCAGTGTTTGGAGGAGGCAAAGTCCATGGCAACAGGCTGGCAGCTCAGGGAGCTCTTCGTCACCATTCTTCACAACTGTGCTCCATCAGATCCTCTCAACCTCTGGAACACCTACTGGCCCCATATTTGTGATGACTTGCACTATCAGCTTCAGCACAACAATATCTGCATCAATCC
>QLOK01008469.1:1788-19796 GCA_003313805.1 Tricholoma flavovirens
CCCCCCCCCCCCCATGGAGACACAGAAGACAGCCATATGTGCACACATTGCTGCATTTCCCATGCAGCCAAACACACCAGCAGGCATCATCAGCTACCACAACCAATGCCAGGCCTGGCTCAATACCTTCAGGGCCAACCAGAAGATTACCCAGGCCACAGGGTTCCCATTGGCACCAGGGGGCACATTACCTGGCTCGGGGGAATGCTACATCTACAGACAGTCAGGTCATACATACATATGCTGATTGTTCAGGTGAGCAAGTACCATTCAGGGAGAGGCAATGGAGAAGCATATGTGGTACCATTCTTGGGCATGGTAGACCTGCACCAGCTCCCATCAATTTCATTATCACAAACCAAGATGATCTGATGTGCATTCACACAGCAGGGTTTGAGGACAACATGCAGCAGGGAAATGGGGAAGGGCCATCCACCTAGATGATGAGCAGGCAGCCCTAAGCACATGGATAGAAGAAGTGGAGTGTACAGATGCTGCATCAGTCAGCCCCAATGTATCTAATGATGAACATAACACAAACCTGATTGACCCATACTCAGTGGGACATGTGTCAGTGACTGAGCAATGGAAACCGGGCAACAAGGAAGCTCCATTCAAACAGCAACTCCAACTGAAAGGGTGGCAAGGGGAGATAGTCTGAGTCAGCACACTAATCAACAGCGGGGCAATGGTTGGTGCCATGTGCTCATCAGTATTTCGGGCCATCAAGCACAGACTAACTGGATGGGGACCCTCGAGAAGAAGACTGCAAATGGCCAACAGAACTATCATACCCTCTGAGGCGGTGTGGAAAGGAACAATGATGCTGGAAGGTACCGAATTCAAAGGGGAATTCAATGTATTCGACAGCAAAGGAGGGTGGGCATTCCTATTCAGAAAACTGCTCATGAGGGCGGCCTACACAATCCATGATTTCGAAGCAGATACCATTAAAATCTGCTCAGATACAGGCACTATTGCTTTAACAAACCAGATAAACAGGGAGGCTGCAGAGCACGCTACTAGCCTAGGCATTAGCCTCACACTAGATGTGAAACAGTGGGGGACATTCAAAGGGGGCACTTCTGGCCAGAATCCCCCTTTGAGGCAAGTCCCTGGTCCCCAACTTAAGATTGACAAGCATGAGAATACAGCAGAAATTAATGTCCCATCAGTGGCAGTGGAGGAAATACAAACATGGATGATCAGCTCATGGGAAAGTGAAGCGGTGATAGTGCTAAGTAGGATAACCCAAACAAAACACCTAAACCAAAAGGTATCTGAGGGGATTGTCCAGTCTAGTATAAAGTAGCAAGTTGGTTCTAAGTTAGACAACCTATTTCAAGGTTGGGGAGTCAGTAGTGAGGAAATATGAGCAATATTGAGCAATATGCGATGTAAAATTGTGAGTTCGATCGAATATCAAGTGTTCAATCAGAGTTTGAGGTTGGTCGAGCTATGAAAGTGGGATCGTTCAAAAGGGGAGACAATGGGATGGTGATGAAGAGGATGTTGTCAAGGAGAATACGATATACATTAGAGGATAAGGATGTTTGATAGACTAATACAGAGGACATGAGTGATTTCGAGCAAGTTTTGCAAGTGATTTCGCACTAAATCAAACTAAGACAAGTTTCTTGGACTCAAGAGCTGGGACTCTCAAATCAGACAATAGTGAAGTGAACCCAAATGGTTTCTTATTGAAAAGATAAGTGATACAAGCTTTTATAGACTTTAAGAAAATGATACTAAAAGGGAAAATGTAACATGAGGCAAACATGAGGCAGGAAGTAAGTGAATAAATGGGCCTAAAAATGATGGGTAAAACAACAAATGATGCAGAAATGATATAAACAATTTGTAATACCACATTCCCCCTTTGAGGAGTTCGAAATACTTCGAAAATCATCCCATGTCCTTCAAAAATGCAATGTTTTTTGTTATCTTGTGTCCGATAACTAGCAATGTGGTAGCAAGGTACGATGTTTGACGATAAGAAGGACGGCCACTGGAGGGCTTGAAATAGGTCTAAACATGGTCGAAGTTCGCTTGAAATTGATTGAGGTCAATCAAAGTCATTTGTGGTGATTGTGAGAACTTGACGAAGCTCGTATGGTGCTCAACATAGCTTGGTAGATAGCCCAAAGATGCTGCAATGAGACTTGAGAAAGAACCTCGAAGTTTGAACACAATCGAAACCATTCGAGCTGTTCAAGTATATGACACATCCGTTCGAAGTTGTCAGAGTGTCCAGAGGACCATCGTGGATTGTTGTGCAATGTTTGAGATGTGTCATAGAATATGTAAATAGGATCTGTGAATGCTCAAAGTTGAATACAAGGTCTTCAAGGGGTGCCATATTGTTCGATCTTGCTCAGAACCATTCGAAATCATTTGAAATGTGGTCAAACAACTCTGGAGGCCTTCGCATTGTTGTGTGAACCTATCATAAGAAATGCGAAAAGTACTTGACTATTCCCAGATACTCCCAGAGCTCCTACTGCAAGGTGGACCTATCAGCAGTGAATGCCACAAACATAGGAACAGATGAGAACATAATGGGGGGCAAGGATAACACCCCCATGAGGGAAGTAATCCCTCCAGATATCAACACCGAGTCACCACACCCAACTGACCAACCAATAGTTCAAACAACCCAACCCCACCAGGCCAGCAAACACAAAGCAAAAAATGAGAAACAAGTACCAGCAGACAAAGTTATCATTGATGCCATGGTAGATGGCCTATCCTACAACAGAGATGATGATGCAAACCCATTCACACTGGAAAGCAAAAACCTACTAATGCATATCAACTCCATAGGTACCGAAACTAATGACATATTTACATGACACATGGACCCCTTTAAGAAAGAGCATGTAACCAAGATCCTAGAGGAAATCACAATCAGGGATGACCTCACAAATGAACAGAAGGAAATGGTCAGATCAGTAGTTGAAGAGTTTGCCGACTGCTTCACACTTTCTATGAGTGAAATCAACACAATCCCTGGAGTTTCCCACCAGTTGAAAATCCCAGAAGGTGCAACATTCTGAATGAAAATTGGACAATGGTCCATGACACCACCCCAAAGGAAGTATCTGAAAAGAAAGTAGATGAAATGCTGATGGCTGGAATTATAGCTCCAATACACCCTCGGGACGTGCACAATGTAGCACCTACAGTACTCTCACAAAAGGCACATGAAGGGAATGGCTTAAACCTAGATGAACTCAAACACCATGTCAATGATGAGTGTGTCAACTATGGTCTACCAAGCACATTCGACATGCCACCAAGACCAGAACCAAGAAGGGTATGTGACACAACTGAGACAGCAACCCAGAAGTGGCAATATCCCAAGACTTCAATAACCTCAATATGGTCACACAAATTGCCCCAATGCCACAAGGAGATATATGAGCTAAGCAACTTCGCCTATCAGGGCACCACTACATTCACATTTTTGATTTTGCAGCTGGATTCTATGCTATCCCAATCCACCCAGACTCCCAACCATACATCGTGTCCTATGTCAAATGCCACAGATACTTAAAGTACCTCAGAATGCCATTTGGAGTCACAGGTGGACCATCTGAGTTTGGGGACTTAATGGCACAATGACTACATGTCCTCATCATGGAGGAACTGATTGAACTTTTCATGGACGATGGCAGCTCAGCATCGGACACATTCGATGATGGCTTGTCAAACCTACAGACCATATTAGAGAGGACATGTAGAGAAAAGCTCTCACTGGCACCAAGTAAGCTGAAACTGTTCCTGACAGAAGTGGTGTTCACAGGAGCAACAGTTGGACCAAATGGAGTCAGCCCAGATCCAGCAAAACTCACAGCTATTGTAAGTTGGCCCCAGCCAGAGGACGCATCACATCTGGAAGGGTTCTTAGGCTTAACCAGGACACTTCTGGGATTTGGTAAAAGGCTACACAAGGTAGAGAAACCCTTATGTGACATCCTAAGGGGAGTCAACATGCCGAAGGCGGTGGGGAAGCAGAAGTACCAAAGCATCATGAAAGCCTACAAACTAAAGGACATCTGGACCAAGGAACACTCAGCGACATTCATACAACTGAAATGCTTGCTCATTTCAGAACCTGTCCTCCAGCCACCATGTTTCAATGGAACCCTGTTCATCTTAACCGCAGATGGATCAAAAGATGCATTTGCAGGTGTCCTGTTGCAACGGGTCACCACAACATTGGTTGGGGGTAAGAAGGTTACATGCTGACAACCTCTGGGATTTGCATCAAAATGAATGTCAATCTCCAAAGAGAAGTACAAACCATTCCTCCTAGAATTTGCATCACTGAAATTCTGCTTCAACAAGTTTGCGGATGTACTATGGAGCATGCCTGTGGAAATTGAGATGGACTGCCAAGCTCTAAGGGATGTCCTCCTAAGCAACAAACTGGATGCTATGCATGCCCAATGGCGAGACAGGGTCTTGGCGTACAACATTGTGGATGTCCACCACATACCTGGTATCGCCAACATCGCAGACAGCATCAGCAGACAGTACAAGGGAACCACAAAAGAATTCAGGGACAGGAGCGAGTGGACTGTTAGCCCAGACATTGATGATGGAATTGGCATTGTACAGAACCTCTTCCAAGTGGAAGTACCCTCTGAAGCTGTAGCCATATTAGAATGCTTCACTAATGAACCTCTATTCCTAGATGTGATCAATGCACTACTGGAGCTAGACCACAGAACACAACTCCAGGAATGGAAGTGAGCATGCCACCGTGCATCCAAGTACACAATACAAGACAGGCAACTCTGGTTTATAGGAGGCTGCACAAGGATACAGGCATGAACATGGCGGGAATGTGTGACAAAGGCAGAAACAGTGGAGCTGGCAAGACAGGAACATGAAAGCGGAGGGCACTGGCACTGGGATGGCATTAAGCTCGCCCCAATGGACTGCATTCAATGCCCTGGCTTGGATGCCTGTATTGTCTCAGTGATCCTCAACTGCACACATTGCAAGAACTTTGGCAGCACACATCTTCATTCACTCCTTAACCCAATCATGAGATGCCACCCCCCAGCAAAGACAGATTTCACAACATAGGACTGTACCTTGATACCTACTCACAACATGTCTGGGGCTTCATGTTTAAGAATGCTGGTAGCAGAAACACAACAGTGAAGTCATTAACCAACATATGTATACCATAATTTTGCTCCATCAGAAACTTTCATGACAGATGGCAGACCTCACTTCAAGTGTGCAGAGGTACAAGCCTTCTGTGCAGGGTGGGGGACAAAAACCCACGTGGTAGCAGGATATTCCCCATGGGTGAATGGCCTAGTAGAAGGTACAAACAAATTACTCCTATACATCCTAGCCAGGCTGTGCACTCCAGAGCTAGGTGAGGATGGATGGAGCAACATGAACTGGGAAGATCTTCCACCATCATGGATGGACCATTTTGACAAAGCCATTAGAATCTTAAACTGGCGTATCTTACCTTCACTCAAGTTCTCCCCAAAGGAACTCTTACTAGGTCTGGTGGTAAACACAATCAATACCCCATTAAAGGTGAGCACTTCCATCTTGCCACCCCAGGACATTGATGTACACTTTGCTTACACAGCACAACAATGGCTGGATGGATACTCACAAGCAGTCCAACACGCAGTGCACTGCAAAGCTGCATTCAACAAAAAGGTCATCAGTTCCTGAGGAGGCCAACTTACATTCACAAGAGGCCAACTTGTACCAGTTTACCAAAGCGACCTAGCGCATACACTCAGCACAGAAGAGAAGATTACCCACATGTGGTCACCTCCATGATGAGTCTCGTCAAGACTCACAAACTTCTACACCCTTGAAATGCTAAATGGAAAGCCATTCAATGGGAGGTTCAGTGCACAGCAACTCCAGGAATTCATCCCAAGGGATGGCACAGAACTGGCAGCAAAGCAGAAAGAATGGGCAGCAAAGGCAGGGGAAGAAGAGCAACAGCTGGTGGAGGAGGAATGGAAACACGTGGAACAGATGCAGGAAAAGGAGTGGGAGGCACCAGAGGAGATGGTGGAGGACCAAGAGACCTTAGGACTAAACTGGGCCAGCCCAGAAGAAGAAGGGAACAGACAAGCAGAAGAGCAGGAAGGGGCTGAAGAGGAAGGACCCATGTGGGAAGGTGACAATGGAGAGGAACTTGGGGATGAGCCACCAATGTACAACGAGATGGCCACATTTTTTTATAAGGATGGGGAGTGCAAACAAGTGGCAGAGGAGGTTGACATAGGCATTTATTGGGTTTAAGGAGAGGATGAGAGAGAATATATTTCGTTGAGATAGTGGGTGCAAAGGGAAGAAAGAAATTGTCTTTCTTTCTCCTATAATCCACTCGACTTATTCTACAATGTATAAATAGAATTATCTCTAAATATAGATTATAGTTCTCAAACCGGATAGGTTGATCACATGTGATCATAGCGATCACAAGGTTCTGATCCCATCAGCGCCTGATGCAAGCGCTTGATCCCAACAGCATTGAAGGCCAGGTGGCAGTGCATCGCATATTAGGAGGTTGCAGGGTGGCAGGGATGCCGCCATCTTAGAGGGGGGCAGATGGAGACATGCCAAGGGCATGCCCCAGGTGATCATGTGACCATAGTACGAGACTCAGCCATCTCCAACAGCCCTCCCTAGTCCCAATAAGCTAGAAACATTAAACTTGGAGCAGGAGAATGGCAAAGACATGGTGGATGTTTTTGACATGGATGGATCTTAAACCCGTCAACACAGCCAGCTGTCTCCCTTGATCAGTCAAAGGAGGAGTCACTCACAGTCACTTGATGCAAGCCAGACTACATTGCACCCACCACAGCCCTCATGTTCAGAACACGCATCAATCCCTGAGCATGCCAAGGAGCACTTTCCTGTCACATGTCAAAATCATTCTATTTTCAAGGAAGACTGGACTGGGTGGTTCAAATACCCCTGCATAATGGACCTGAAGATGGGGATGCAGCAATACAGTATGGGTGCCACCTTTGAGCGCTTAATTTTCCCTGTAACCTTGAATGCACTAAAAGTTTATATATTTCTGTCAAGGTTTGGAATAATGCCACAAAGTCATATGTCACACAGGATGAATACCATGGAAGGGAGGTTGGTACAGGCCAGTTTGAGTCGGCCCTCACCTCCTTCCTTTATGACAGTGAACATGGCATACCAAATTCCCATTCTGCTTCAGAAACTGTATGCATTTCAACAGGCCCATGGGGCACAGGTTCTATGGCTGTAACATCCTCCTGATCTACAATGGGGACCCAGACTCTTGAAAAGCATTCCAGACAGTTGCCTTGGAGCACTCATCATAACATAACAAGCATGGAGAGTCATTGGGGCATGGGCATTCCTCACGTAAACAGTCTGAAAACATCCCTTGCAATGCTCAAACAGTGGTACCACACTTGTTGGTCCTTGGGGAAATGTTTGGGTGGATGCAGAAAATGAGGAGAAGTGAATGCCCACATGGTCAATTTTGCAAACACCACAGCAGGCAGGGATTGGTTCCCTTACCCTCCTAATTGCCACAATTGCCATGCAGCATCCCATGACATGACTTGTCATGTGGAAGTTGACCTGGAAATGAGATTCATGTGCACTCAGTTTTCACCACATTATCCTGACCAACCTGATTGGGGATTCCTCACTGGACTCAGGAGCATGACTGACACTTTGGAAAGGGTCTGGAATCAACAATGTATTCACAGGATCAGAGCATGACTGACACTTTGGAAAGGGTCTGGAATCAACAATGTATTCACAGGATCAGAGCATGACTGACACTTTGGAAAGGGTCTGGAATCAAGAATGTATTCACAGGATCAAAGCATCCAGGGACAACAGATCAATGATTCCTTGTCAACTCCCAACCCTAGCAATAGATGGTAAGGAGATCTTTGACAAGATATTTGCAGATGAAGATTTGGGCATGATCTCAACATAGCTCTATTCCCTCAACCCCTCCTCTTGTTCATCAAACTTTGTCTTGGTGCTTCAGTCATTTGCTGAACTCTTTTCTTTTCTTTTCACCATTATAGACCCCGCATGATTAGTTTCCCTTCCAGTTATACTCATATAACACACAGTAATCCTTGTATAACACATATAGCTATACTACATTGCCTTCTGTCTTTTAGTACTCATTTCACTGTAAAGCTAAGTAGTATAGCTTCAGTTAATAATCATAACACTTGCTAAGACTTGCTTATGTAACATAGTCAGTCAATTCAGCTCCGAGTTCCTTACTCATAAGCTTAGCAAGCCATTCCCAACACACTTCTATAGCAAGTACTCGATAAACATAACTTACCCATCTTTGACCTGTGGGGTATATTACACTGATCTACAGGAGTATGACATATTTTTTGAGAAACCATGATGTGCATCCTATGCCAGCAGAGTTTGAACTGGCTTGCAATGTAGCCAATTGATCAGTGGCAAGAGCCAGACTATGCCACACAGTATCTTATCCACTGGCACTGGCATGTACCTGTCAAGGAGCTGACAAGCATGTGTGCTCAAGCAGTTAACCATGCCAGCCAGTTCAACTATTGGCCTGGCATTCTGCATTTGTTTTGCTTGCATGCTACAGATCATCATCTATATACCCCTGACTACTACAACATCCTTCAGCACTACAAGATGCATGTGCCAACTTGAAATGCTGCTGATGGTACTTTACAGCACCTAGCACTGTCTACCACCTCACCCCCTTGCTTGCATGCTATGGATCATCTATACCCCAATTCTTCAGCACTATGAGATGCACATGCCAAATGCTGGAGAAATGACACTTGATGACATCACTACTGCCTTTAGGCAAACATACTACTTCGGAGGACCAAAGTACAAAGGCAGGCTTACACTGAGGGACTTCAAGATCTCTACAGAGCCCTCTGCAGACCCATCTGATGAAAATGCTGATGAGTGTCAGTGATTTGAGGGTACAATGTTAGTCAATGAAGTTTATCATGTCATCAGGGGCAACAGCAATGGCCCACTGTTGGCTCTTTTTGCTGCCCTTTGCATGCACTTGGATATTGACCTCACAGTTCAGGAGTATTCAGCACATGCCATAAACAAGGCTGAGAATGTCAAAGCCACATCTTATGTGGAGCTGGTTCCTGCTGGAAACCAGATATCAGCTCCATCGTGGTAGGGGTCAGTATCAATTCCAATATTGCAGGCTCTGGACCATGTGCCTTACTGGGTGCAGTGAACAGCACAATTACTGCTTCCTTATGGTTTACTGGAGGCTCGAATGCTAATTTTTGGTGGCAGTTAATGTCACATTATCATAAAGTTTAATGATGCCATCCTTCACCGAAGGACATAGTAATTGGCAAGGTCTTGAGTCCCTATCTCTCCATTTAATCACCCATACCACACTTTATTCTAACCTAGTCCATATCCTGGCCACACTATTCACCTTTGTGCATCCACAATCAATCATCCATCGTCTAACATTAGCTCCCTCACAAGGCCATTGGAAGGGGGCTTGAACCCAAGACACAGATGGTACTTGAAGATACATTGGGTCATAATGTCATGGTGCATGCTGCATTGGAGGAAAAGGCCAGCAAACATATCCTCTGGATGCCCTGGTGAGAATATCTCGTCCAGCTGTCTTAGCAGATCCATTGGTTGTCTTCTTTAAGGGATCTGCAGTCTGGATGCCTGACATACTGTGAGTGGGTGTCAAGTACCTCTGAAATTCAATTACATACCTCCAACAACAGTGCTGATATCTGAGGCCTCTGCTTCACTGCTGGGTTCATTACATCCAAGACCTTCATCTGCTGTACCTGTGAATTAGCCAGCCATCAAATGCTGGAGGATGTGGCTTACATCAATGAAGGTATTGCTTTGTGGGCAAATCCACCCCCATACCCATGTTCTCAATATTCATCACTAATTCATTAGTGCTCTCATCTCACTTCCAGAATTGAACAAGCATCCTTACCCATGTACCCACACCTGTTTTTGTGCATCAGAGCATCCAACCATGTTTGGGGTCTACAAGGAATTCTGCTTCCATCAATTCAACATGCTCATCCAAACTTGCACATAAGCAGGTTGGTGCAGTAAAATAGTGAGTTTTTGATGCTTCCTAAAGTCTTCCAGTGCCAATCACTCCTTCGTATCATGATCAATTGGCTTCTTTTGAAGCTAATCAACCACTTTGCTAGTCAATGCCAGTGTCAACATACCATAACCACACACAAAGGTCTTGGTACTTCTTGTCATATTCAAGGATGAAGGATACATTGGAGGACTTCTGTTGGTTCAGGCAATGAAGGTAGAGATTGACCCATTCAAGTGCACCACATTGGCCAGTAGACATTATGGAGAAGATGATTATAGGTCAAGGCAAGCTGCCATATTTGAGGCAAGTTCAAGCCTCACTTCTAAATCTGTTTGGGCCATCCCATCAGTCAATTGATGACCCATTTGTCACTTTATCCCTGATTCATTTCTCAGGCTGTTTAAGACCCATTTGGCATCCCATCCCTCTTTTCAGCCTAAGAAACATTTAGCACCTCATTCCTGAATCTACTACATTTTCAAACATGAGACACAGCTCAAGTCCCATTTGGTGCCTCATCCCTGAATTTATATTTGAGTTCATTCAAAGTTTCTGTTTAAAGGCCTAGCAACACATACCACCAGTATCACTCCCTCTTCCCATTCTTGTTCATCCTATTCACATAAACCTACTTCTCAGTTTTATGCCTAACCCAACTGAGCCCTCTGCTACCCTTGGTCACCATCCACATGAGAGTGCATTTTACCTTGGGCCCTAAAAGAGAGCATAAGTCATAACAATTATCATGTATGTATCAATATTGACAAAAGTATAGCTCAATCCAATCCCCTTGTTCATCATGGCTGCCATTTTGGCCATACTGTGTATGCTTTGTGCTGTGTCCACATACTGCTTACCAATGGCATGTTGCACAAAGTAGAACTTGTGGATCAACCAGATGAGTCATTTTCAAATGAGTTAGGCTTTTCTATCAACATTAATGGTTATGGACTTGGAATCTAACTCAATGTATCCTCTTAGACAGAAATGTGAGTATGGAATATATAAGCTGCTTATGAAGATGATTTCCAGTCTCGAGGACCACTTGCTCCAAGGGTCCAAAGAAGAGATCCTCCATGTCACAGACATGGTACATCCCTTCCTTCCATCAAGTGCTCTCTGACCAGGGAATTATTATAAGATTCGGAAGGGTGCTTCCCATGCAAGGGCTGACGACACCAAGAGCCTCAAGAGTGCAATTATTGACTGGATCATGCCCAAAGGTGGTTCTTTGGTTCCTCTGCTTGCTTGTACTGTCAGATTCAAATGGGGCTTCCATCCAGTACTTTACACTCCCCCCCATAATCTGAGCAGACTCCACTCAGACTCACTAGGACACTCAGACAGCCCTAGGACTCCACTTGGACTCTGCTCGGACTTTTTAGAGTAGTGATGTTATATACCATTTTGACCACATTTTCGAGCTGAGTTTGGAAATCACCCTTGCATAGTCATGTGATGGGCTATATATATAACATAGTGATATTATATACCATTCTGATCACATTTTTCACCTGAGTTTGAAAATCACCTTGTGTAGTCATGTGATCTACCATACATGGAACATAGTGATGTTATATACCATTCTGATCACATTTTTCACCTGAGTTTGAAAATCCCCCTTGCATAGTCAATGGAACATAGTTATGTTATATACCATTCTGATTGCATTTTTCACCTGAGTTTGAAATTATCAATTTGATCAAGTAGCCAGGGTAACATATATTGGCATCACCAAGATATCCCCGCTATATTTTTACCATCATAACACAGACTTCAGGTGATTAAGTGTAACATCATTGTGTGAAATATGACATCATCAAGATATCCCTTCAGTATTTTTATCATTAATACACACACTCTGCATGATTGAAATGGCTTTGACAAGATAAACTGAATGAAACCTAGCTATTTACATACTAATCATCATCATTGTTCTGTTCAGTTACCTCCATCTGTTTCTGCTTCCTTAAAACATACCAAGTGTGGTAAAATAACATGGAATGCAAAAACCAGTTGAAATTACCAGGAGTCATTCTCTTTAATATTGACTCAAATCCACCAAGCCATGCATTGAGTTGTTCAGAAGCCTATGTCACATATTACTTATTAATTATATCAAATATAAACCATACTACACCTCTGTATTGAAAGCCCTTTTATAATATGATGCTCCAGTATTGTATGATGATTAGTGTAATGGTAGGCATCAACAATAAACCAAGTAGTCTTTTTCCAGACTCTATCCCAACTTCCATTTGCTACAGCAGTACATAGTACAATACAAGCTTTGTCAATGCAGATATAATCTGGATGTGATTCCTCAGTTGGATATACACTCTCTAGAAATGCCAGAATATTTGTTGGAGACTCAGACTTTGCAAATGTTGCCCATGCAATTACAGTGCCATGTGGAGCACATATTGTTTCAATGCAGTGAGCTCAAGAAGGAGTAAAATAATGACCTCTTTGTGGGTCTGAAACAAGCTCATCATGAGGCTGTGAATAGCTTTTTGCATTCTGGATTCCAGGGCAGATTTTCTGTGCTCTGTAACATTCTTTTAGCACCATGAAAGTTTTGCTGACTATGCTTCTGAACATGTTTATTCCATTCTCTTTGGTGCTGTGTACAAGCCTTTGTGTCTCCCACTTTCTGATTATCACAGTCACACATATGGCACTTAGTTCCATATCTACACTGATGGTCTGCACAGAATGAACCACCACGATGATTTTCCAGTTCTGAGGTGCAATTGTCATATGCACAATGCTAAATAAAATTCAGTTGGGCATACATATCATGAAGTATATTTACATACAGTTGGGCCCATCACAATGCCATCAACAACAACCATATTCACAGATGCACCATCAATATCCATGTCATTGGCATTGATTGAGATTTGTGCCTGTGGCTGATTAGGTAGCCCAGGATTTGTCAAGTCAGCTCCTTCAACAAGTCCAGGTACTCTGCTATTTGCATCTACTCCAATGACTGCTGCAGGATCAACATTGGGCATTCTATCTGATGTGTGCCTATACGGCGGGGTGCATTCTTCACATGCATGCTGATCAGCTGGCTGTATACTTCCATTTTAACCCAACACTTGAAATGCTTCTCTGGCAATGTCATCAATTGCTAAAGGTTCCTGAAGGTCCAGATTGATATTTGAGGAGGCTGCAATTGACTGAATTGTCTCTTGAACAAATGCTTGCCACATATGCTGGCAAAATAATTTTATAGGAATCTGAGAACAACTGCTAACACTGTTGTTCCAATACTTGGCATATGCAGCTGGTGCATGAAAACTATATGTTCCATTCACAACTCCACCTGCAAAAACCTGATCAACCCATAAACTTTGTGCAACCTTGAGGTACTTGGGATTATTCAAATACACTTGGTATATTTGTCTCCAGGTTCTGTAACATGCTCATGATCTGCAAAATACAATGTTTTGCATCCTGGACATTACCCAGTGAGTACTTGAACATTCAGATGTGCCGTGCATCCTTTGATTAATGTAACTTGGGGTATGTCTCTGAGCTTTACTCCTAAAAGCAAGGATTGAGGGTTGCACTTTGCTGTTTGACATACAACAGCCTCTGGACAAATCATATGAACAGGTTGGATTGATTCATGAGACACTGGCTTTAGTTTTCCTTGGAATTTCCCATTGGAATCATATGGATACAACCCCAAAGTTTTTGCCAAGGCATCGAGATTTGTACAAATCTCATTGATGGCATCTGACACTGCAGTGTCCTGATCAGCATATAACTGGTTTTGATCTGGTCCCAGTCTTTCTTGTAATCCACGTGCAAGGCATTTTATCCAGCCAGAAAGTAGTGAGCGAGTTTCTCCTGGACTTGGATTCTGCTGTCTTGCATGCAAGCTAAGCAAACCCGCATTTTCTGTTAAGGTAAACAGAATGACAAGGACTTGAGATAGTGTGATGTCAGAACCAAAATGTTCTTGGACAAATTGACTAAAGTCATTGAATGAAATGTTGGGGAGAGCACCAGCATTAGGCAATGCAGAAACAGTGGGCAACAGCACAAGTCCTCCAAATATGCTGCTCCAATTTTGGAGCTGCTTGAAGATGGTCACCATGACCAAGACACACATCCAGGCATAAGAAATCAGGTCCATCATAAGAAAGGTTCTGCAAAATCCAAACAAATGATGTCAGACACTACAAAATCAGCTATCTAATTCTTGACTTGCTTCTTCTTCTTCTTCTTCTTCTTGTCCCCTGTCCCCTTAGATCCACCCTCAACCCTGTCACCTTTGACTTGTTTCCCTTTCTTCTTTTTCCTCTCATGCTCCTCCAGAAATATCTCCAAATCCTTGAATGTATAACTTGCTTTCTCTTCACCCCAAAGCTCCATATCAGAAGGTGACTCTGGATTGCCCTCCAGCCAATCCACCAGTTCTGGATAGTTTGATACCTTCAAAAAGAAATTCCTGTAGTGGGAGTGAAAAAAGGATTTTGAAAGGAAAAGCTGAATGAGATCTGCTCCTCTAAGCTTGTCACCAACCCAAGTCTTGTTAGATATTGTTTCCCCATAGGTTTTGCAGGCCTGAAGATAAGCCTTATATTTTTCATAGGCTTGACCACTGTGAGACCCATTGATGTGGAAAATCATCCAGTATTTCAGCCACTGAGGTGAGGGAATTGAGTAGAAAGTAATCTGTTTTGAATAGAAAAGTAATCTATTTTGAGTAGAAAGTAATCTGTTCCAAGTAGAAAAGTAATCTGTTTAGAGTAGAGTTTTCATTCTTTATGGCCATTGAAAATCATCTGGTTTTCAGAGAAAAACATACCCTAAAATTCCCCCTTGAAAGGGATGAGTTTAGAGGTTGAAAACACCTCGGAATTTGTCCATATTCATACCCCATCAAATTCATCCCTGTGGATGAATTTCATCTTCTCAACGTAGTAATTCACTACATTACAGCCAGCTGTATTTTGCCCTTTTTTGTGGGATTTTCAGAGGGTCGGGAAAGTGGTTATCCATCCACTTTGCAGACCCATTTCATCGTGCCATAGCAGCAAGTTTTTTGCCCTTGTTTGTGGGATTTTCAGAGGGTCGGGAAAGTGGTTATCCATCCACTTTGCAGAGCCATTTCATCATGCCATAGCAGCAAGTTTTCATGCTGTCTGTGAAGTATTTTCATAACTTGCCAACTGAAACTATTCATACATTTAATGACAAGTTTTCACAATGGTAGGGAAAATTATTCAATCAATTAAGAGACAATTCTCATCACAATAGGTACTTATTCATCCTCCTCCTCATCACCTTTGAATTCCCCATTGTCCTCATTTCCAGCTTCAGGCTCGTCATCATACATGTCATCACCATTTAGAGACTCATCAATGTCACCATTTACAGACCCTTCGTGACCATTGTCCCCTGCGTTATTTGAATTACTGAGTTCTTCAAGATATCCCACTTTATGTGCATAAGCGCGCTTGTTCTTAAGGCTAGACTTGATGAATTCTTCAATTGCCCATCCATGTGGGAATCGCTTGAAATGCTCATGGTGTTCTCGAGCCTAGGGGATTTGGGTGAAAGGGAATTTATAGAATATTAATAATCAATGACGCACCACCCCGATGACCTGGGCAATAAGGTGCTTGGGTTGGCAGTGCCATTTAATTGCGCAGTCGAGCCCAGCCTTGTTGACTGCATCTCAGACACAGCGCTGCAAATATTCAGATCAGAATGAGTGTAAAAAAAGAAAGGTACTTACCCAAAGGGCACCATATAACTCATTATTGTCTTTTAGGCCCATTCTATCCTGAAGGTTGAACCCGTTGCCAGCAGAGCCCTTCTCCAGCCGTGGTATCATTGATCCAAGATTTTCTTTCATGACATTGGCCTTATGCAAGGCCGCATTCTCAGCTAAAAAGGTCAACATGATATATCATGGCGGAGAGCAATTGCACTCACCTGTGAGTTGTTTGATCTTGGCAGCAAAGACTTCTTCATTTGATTTTGCACCTATTGAAGCGAGGCAATAAGTAAAAGTCTCAACAGAAAATAAGATACTCACTTCTGGGACTTTGCGTCTCGAGCAGCTCCTTCTTCACTGTCTTGCTAATGGCGTTGTTGTCTTGCTTATTTGACTTCACATCTATTCAAGTGAGGTGCTAAGAACCTCAATGGAAACAAAATACGATACTAACTTGTAGTGCTGGGCTTCCCGACCACATTTGCTTTTGTTTTCCGGCCACTAGTGGTTGACACTAACTTTTCCTTTGCCGTTTGTTTGTTTGCCGCTGAAGCTTTAGCCATGACAGTAAGTTGAGGATGAGATGCAATAGAGGATGAGATACGATATCCTGTCCTTATATACCCAAGGAAAGGGATGTTCCACATCCAAGACACTGGGAATGGCCTGATGCTGTAAAACAAAGGTCCATGAAATCAATACTGTCAGGGTTGAATTTAGCGTAAAATGGAGAGGAATGGCGACCATGTACCGTTTTACAGCTGGACCTCAGGATATTGCCAGGGGATGCCAGTAAAACGGTATTGTAAATTCACATATTTAGCGGAAGGAATTTGACAAAGAAGCACGGCAATAGGTACTGTCGCTTACTGCCAGGGGGCACCAGTGAAACGGTATTGTAAATTCACATGTTTAGTGGAAGGGACTTGACGAAGAAGCATGGTGCTAGGTATTGTCCCTTACTGCCAGGGGACGTCAGTGAAATGGTATCGTAAATTCACATATTTAGTGGAAGGGACTTAACGAAGAAGCACGGTGATAGGTACTGTCGCTTACTGCCAGGGGGCGCCAGTGAAACAGTATTGTAAATTCACATGTTTAGCGGAAGGGACTTGATGATGAAGCATGGCACTAGGTACTGTCGCTTACTGCCAGGGGATGTCAGTGAAATGGTATCATATTTAGCGGAAGGGACTTAACGAAAAAGCATGGCGATAGGTACTGTCACTTACTGCCAGGGGGTGCCAGTGAAACAGTATTGTAAATTCACATGTTTAGCGGAAGGGACTTGACGAAGAAGCACAGCGCTAGGTACTGTCGCTTAGCATTGACCGGATCTTGCATTAAACATCGGGTAACATACAACACACAACTGTTAGGAGAAATGTTATAAATCATTGGACAGAGAGTGAGAAATGTAAATCCACAACCCACCATGACAACTCCAAGCTCCTGTTCCTCGTATCTCACTGCCAGGACCATTCATAACTGTGTCATGTATGACATTGACAGCATAAGTGAAGGCGAGGGTAATGGCGGAGAAAGTGTGACTGAACCTGACACAGAACCACATGACGATGAGCAATGGGATATTGGGCCAGAGAATCAGCTTGGGCTGCCAGAAAATCACCATTGGGGTGTTCACCTTTCGGATTTTGATGGTAGCAGGGAATCTAACAAAGAAGGTGGGTTCCTGTTCAACTGCAGAAATAATTTAGGTTGATGATTCAGCATAGGCAATGTCAAGTATGCGAATTCTGGTGTACAGGTGGACCCAGTCGCCAACAGCAGCAGAAGCAGAATAGCTGTTGATTGTTTCCCCAAATCAGAAGAAACGGTGAGCAGGATCTATTTGCTTACTTTCTTGGACTTAAAAATGGCTTTGAGGGCAATATTTCTATTAGGATCCACATAGAGGGCAGCCATCATGTCAGCCCAGTCTTCAACTTCAATTTCCAATCAAGTAAACAGGGAAGAGTGCAAGATGATGCAGGTGTTAGGGAGGGGCCAACACCTGATTGCATGTGAGAGAAGCGCCAGAGACCAAGCACATAGATTGCCTTGTTGATTGTCAGCAGCAACATCCATCGTGCTGTCCTGGTCCTGGGTGGCAAGAGATACCGAATAAAT
>QLOK01008480.1:0-10755 GCA_003313805.1 Tricholoma flavovirens
GTGATTGGTCCTTTATTCATACACCAACTATTCAGGTCGACTGACAGCTGGAAGCTTTGGCGCCCATGTGGGCTTTGGAATTATCAGAGGTAACTGTAGCGCAAGCAAGTAGAAATGCAGTGGTAGCGGTTCAGGCTCACATTAATGAGGAGGGTCTTAGATGTAGCCTGCTCCACCTCATTTTTTGTGTACGTCTAAAATTCACCCTGGAATGCTCAAAAAAAAAAGGCTTGTTACAAGTAACTCTGGTGCATAATTTGACACCAGGTGAGCAAATCAATGTCATGGCTGATTTAGCTTCATACCTCTTCCTCGATGTGGCGGCCGTTCTGGAACATGCACATTTTTACATTTGCATCAAGTTTCAGCACTCGATCTTCCCTTTACTTTATCTTGTAAGTGGATCGATTTAATATGTATTAGTCAATGTGCATTTCAATTCCGAGGCAGTTTAAATTTTTTTTTGAAACTCTTGACCCTTGTTAGTATTCTACGAATATAGAGAATCGTCCTAACAAGATTGATGTGACATACTAAATGTAGTGAGTGGCTTGTAAGAATGCAGTAATCCGAAACTACAGAAATGAAACAGAAATAGCTAGAATCTACTATTATATTGCGCCTGGATGGGCACCATTGGCTGCCTCGTATGCGGATTATGGTCGAAACTCATCCCCGTCCCGCTTTCTCTTCCGTTTGTCCTAGCATCGTCAAAATCCCTGTACGGAACGGCCAAGCTCGCGGTGCTCCCATTCCACGGATAGTTCTGGGTACTTTGCTGAAGCGGCAGGAACCCGCTAGAATTCGAGTTCCTTATCACACGAGCACCGCTGCCGGCATCAGCCGACTCGTTTGCTACCATTGTCATAGGATACGGGGTGGATGCAGCGGAGATATTAGCAGCGCGGCGACGGCGGACGAGGAGGAAACCGGCCAAGGCAACGATTACAGCAATTCCACCTACCACGGCGCCGACAATTGCGCCCGTATGTGATGTCGACCCGCTGCCAGTGGTGGTGGTGGTGGTGCTGTTGCTCCCGCTGCCAGAGTTGGTACCAGTGCCATTCGCCGTTCCGCTAGCTGAATCGACACGCACACTCTGAGGCAATACGCTTGGCGGTGCGGTGGGCTGCTGGCCAATCTTGCCATTTCCGACGATCACCATAGTACCGTTGCTTGGTATACCGTAGATATTGACGAAAAGCAATGCGGGCCCGGGCTGGAGGAGGTTCGGGCTCGGGTGCGCCTGTGAGCAATGTAGGATGATAGTGCCGTCGCTCTGGACTGTATACGTATTGTTCAGTTGCATGTACCGCTGTCCCATGTTCATCGCGTGCGTAGTGAACCCGCCTCGTAGAATAACGACGGTAGTATTATCCGCCGCGTCGTTCGCTGAACCGCTGTACGAGCTTGCTGGGATGGTGATGTCGAAGGGGTTCCCGCCGTAGGAGATCGTTTTCGGCATACCGGTTGGTGCCGGGCGTATCTTGGCCTGGAAGTAGGGAGGGTAGAAGATCTCTGCGCGGTACTCGGTCGGGAATATTGTTGTAAGATTGACGTCTACGTTTGGGTTAGAGCCTGCGACGAGCACGGACCCATCCGCGAGAAGCAACGCAGATGAGTGATATAGTCGCGGGATCTGAGAAGTATTTAGTCCTGTACGTGACCAGCGTTGACCTTGTGGTGCGTTTGGGTCGTAGATTGCAGGTTGGAATACAGGTCCTGATGCAAGGGACATACCGTAAGGCATATCTGAGTACGAAGGGGTTGTGGTAGTGTTAGTGGAATACCCGGCAGTGCCGTTCAGCCCGCCATTGATCATGAGCAATTTGCCGTTCGGAAGGATAATAAACTGTCCCATAGTCCGACCCTCGAGCATGTTGTCGTCTTGCACGTATTTTGGCGCAGATCCATCAGTAGGCTCAGGAGTGAGGCGCTGGCAATCCTTTGAGGCTGGATACTCCCAGGTGTTGGTATTGGGGTAACTGTAATCGCCCCAGTCGTAGTCAGGCATGTCAGAACCCCCGCAGAATATGATTGTCGGGGTGTAGTTGTTAGCGGGTGTGAGGGGAAGCATGGCAACGCCACCAGAAGCTGGGTAAACGCGGACTACACGTCCAGGCATATCTGGAAGAGGCGTTTCGATATTAGCCGTATAATTCCACAAGACTAAAATAAAAAGAGGCGTTAGAATTCATGAAGAATGGCAAGTGATCATACAGACTTGTAGAGAAATTGGCTTGAACAAGCATATTTCCAGACGGCATCTGAAAGGCATGAGCGTAGGCGTTTAGTCCCGATGTCGTGGTCATGAACTGCATGTTTTTCGGAGCTCGACCATTGGCGGGGAAAAACTCGTACGTTGGCTCGGCTCCGCCCCCCGATGTTGTAGGTTCGGTGTTTGGATAATTACGATTGATATATCCACCGTTGACGAAACCCCCAATAAGAACAATGGAACCATCAGGCAGCGCCTCAGCAGTAGAGTACCATCGTTGCTTTTGCATGGACAACACCGCAGGATTATCAAACCATTGGCAGGTCGGATCGGCAAAATTGTCTGCTGATGTACAAGGATTAATGATACGGATTGACCTTGATCCGTCAAAGTCTTGATACACGGAATCCCATGCACCGTTGCCCTGAGCTGGATTTAGTTGGGATCCAATGTTTCCCCCGATCCCGACGGCGCCGTTTCCTCCAAAAGTCACGTAGGATCCATTTGGCAGATGCATTCCGGATGCGCAGAAAGTGTTGGTTCTGACATCCATCACAGTTGCTTGGCGGCTGCTCACATCCCTGAACGACCATAGTGAGAACCGCATGCGCAAAAGTGTGTAATGAAACTCACCAAACAGAGCCCCACGCGGGATGACCATTAACTGTTGCGGCGTTACCTTCTGCTTTATCCAACATGTAGACTTTTTGTTCGTTCCCAAGGAACATCTGAAAGGATTTACCGAAGGTGAGATTTCGAGAAATTGAGGGTGCTCACCATCATGGCGCTAACAAGAGTGCTACCAGCCACTTCGAACGACCCAGCATTGGCAGCGAGGGTTGGTGAGGAAGCAGACCCCAGACAGAGAGTCAGCCATAGTATTGAAGGTTGCATGATATTCGATTTGTAGATTAAGCCTTCAAGAGCATAGAAAAGTAGGCCTACAAGGGAAAGGACGGAGAGAAAGGAACGTGGTGATGTGAACGGGGCAACCCAGAATCACAGTGGAGACGATCATCTATAGTTATAAACTTGACTCTATTGCAGAAATATGCGGCCAGGCTGTGCCTGAAAACAAATCATCTCGGAACAATCATCTCGCTTGATTATATTTAGCTCAACGTAGCACATCCTAATTTTAGTCACAAACCCTACCGGTGGATGAAGCGAGCAGAGTTCAACACTTACTCTTAATTTGTTGAAATTGTGGGCCGAGCAATAAACTCCTGGCAGCATCGATGCCACGATGACATGGATGTGGGGCATTCGGCTTGCACTCGGCGAACTTCTGCCCTATAAAACACCGTGACATCAGCGGCATGTTCAAGCCGAACTTACCCCATATACGCATTCGACCACAGCTTCATCCACATAAGATTCATCTCCAGGATGCAATCACTTACATGACAGCCTGGAAATACTAGTCCACTAGCTTGAAAGTCAATAATCTGGCCACCCCCAAGGCGCGTCTTCCAAGCCCCAACCTAACACGACAAATCATACCAATGACCGAAATTTACATTACTAGGTCCATAATAAATTACCCAGATTATTATTCGTATACTCATGAGAACGTACAATGGCAGAAAAATCAGGTAGTCCTAGACTGCGATCCCATCATTGCAAAGTGGATCCAAAACGCTAGGCCCTCAATGGCGGTGAATCCAATGGACGGAACGGACGCGTGCGTCCCGTCAAATTCAAGAATGGGAGCTTCGAAAGAGTCCGTGACGTGCGCTTCGATCGCATTCGGGATGCGATCATGCGGATCTATTTTGCCGAAAGCCCATCGAACGTAGTTGGTAACAACAAAGTACTTTCCTCGGCCGCTGCATATATCGTGGACCTACGGGATACATTACTCATTAATTTGTGTGTCATTGGAAGAAGGAAATTGAAACTCACCACCGCCCAAAGTTTATCCGTTGTGGTGTGAGGTTTGGTATCGAGCGTGTCGAGTGCGCCATTTGAGAACTGGGAAACAGGGAAGATGGAAATAAGCCAGGGATGTTGGGAGAGAGGAACGAGGAGAAGTCTTACGCTTTGCGGTCGTGTAAAGTCATTGAAGTCCTGGGTACCAAATTCCCATGGGGGTACGAAAATAACGACAAGCGGAATTGGAAAACTTGATTTATTTCTGGGCTACATATCATCGTCAGCTTAGGACATCATGCATATTCTTGCCGAGGGGCTCACCAAAACAAATATGTCCCATCTCGCATGGTGTGCCGGACACAATGTAGACGATAACTTGAACTTCAAGTTTGGTATGACCGGATCATCCAGGGCAATCCGTTCCACCAGCCGGATCACCTCGGACATGGTACCCAGAATATACTCCTGCACGAGCAACAAAAGATCGTCCTCATTGTTGATCTGCGAGAGAACCTCAACATCGGCGTCGTCGTACAGAATGAGCTCCTGGCTTGGTAGCCGCAACCGAGAAGACATTTCCTCTGCTACATGGGTCTCATTGTTGATGTAGGTGTGTTTTATTTGCTGCATAACTTGTTTCAAGAGAAACGTCAGTGAACGCTGAATTATATGTGGAATAGAGCTAGACGCCTCACAGTAACTAGTGTATGCCATGAACTCTTCAAGCTTTATCTGTGAGATGCTGGCAAGACGGCGGGTACCAGGCTCCCTCTGCAGCTCGGGGTACTTCGGCCAGGCATTCGCTCTGTTGATGGGCGTCAAGCAGCGTCGGCCAGCGCGAAGAAAGGACGGCAACCATGCACTCGTGAGATATTTCGTGAGGGGGTACTGCTGAGGAATGTCAGCGGTATCGGTGTCGGCTTTCCAAATGAGCGACATAATGGCAACTTGGAGGGTGGGGTGGCTTAAGGAGTGGGGAGGATTGCACAAGAAGAAAATGGGTTCGTGAGGCCATTCAGAAAGATTTTAAAGCCAAAGGAACAATATGCCAAAGCTTTGACAAGGGGCCGGAGGTCAAAGCGACATCGATCAGAAGGTCAAAGCGTGTTGCCAAGCATCCCGAGTGGCGTAGTTGTCGTTGACTCGTTGATTTCCTCGCACAAATCAGATCTTCGAGTTAAGCAATACTGCCCCATCGTTGGCGCCAGCGTTGAGGATAGTGTAATGCAAATGGAACTGGGAGGACTGAGCTGTCCGGGTCGGGGCAAGGTTGGGTTTGTTGTGGCACACCGCACACGGGGCCGTGACTGAGCTTTGTTCCATCAACGCGGTCTAAACTTCAAGATACTGCATTTATCCCCACCGAGCTGTGCGACCCGTGTTTTCTGTCTTGGCCAAAGCTTCTTGCCGTCTTGTTGTCGAAGAATGTGATATAATCACTGCATCCGGCCCTCTGTCGCCCTCCTATGCTTACACGTTGAGATATCGCGACAATCAATGCTATGGGTCCCTGGATACGCATTTCAAACGACGATATGCTGGCTTGACTAATGCATGCAGTAAGTGTATATCTTTTTAGATGGTGCCACAGTCCATCTGGGTTCACAACGACAACGAAGCCTACGAGGGAACAATGCGAGGAGTCTGAGCCAAGGCAATGTGCCCTCAGAAATAAAACCGGCTGATATGTTGCGAATCAAGTCGCATCATGGTCAAGCGGTCTTTAGATGAGTGGCTGGTTCGTCAATGTATGGCACATACAGCACTGTGTCAAGCACTTAATCAAGCAGGGATCAGGACAGGGCTGTTCGCCATGAAGGCCTCAGGCCTCGGCTTCTATGAGTACAATACGGCGACGCGAGTACCAAGTACAGTATCCGTATACCTCTAAGTCCCATCATTCTGAATGAGTCCAAAATCGGGTGGAACCAGGGACGTCTTTCCCGTTGCGATCTACCAATCTCATCATCGAGTTATACGAAATCTATATGTGAACAGGATGTGATGATGAATACTCGGAGTAGAGCTTGTTTCGTGAGTATCTCAAGGGCCTGAGCACATACTCCTTGACAAAGCAGATGTCAATACCCCAAACCTATGTTATTCACAAACGATGTTATTGTGACTCTAAAGGACCATATACAATATAACTTTGCTTTGACTATGCATGAATGCCAACATGGATAATGCAGATACAAAATTGCAATATGATACCTATTCTTCTATGACAGAACCGTCAATCCCAAAATTGATCCCGCCAGCTTGGAAGACAACATCTACAGTTTCATGTGTTGATATAGCGTGACCAAAATGTCCCAAAATCCCCGTCGCACTTCCTCCGGATGACACTGGATTGTTAGCCTACAAGGCTGTTGAGTCTGAGTGCGATATGTGTGTGAGCAGTCCACTTCCCAGATTTCTAGTTCAAAACATTGAATGTTCGGAACTAGGTAACCGCGAGCAATTGCTGTAAGTAGTGCATTCACCGAAGGTGATTCGATTGCAAGGAATGAAAGTTGAAAGTGAGAGTTCCTTAAGCAGAGGGACATTAGCTAGAACAATATACACGATTTCAGTCACTAAGGTCGTGGAGTGAAAGCGCTCAAATTTCTCTGGATTAGAGCGTCTGATTAGTTCTGCGACGTTCAATCCTGACCATGGAATTAAAAATTCCGAGGCAAGGTCAAGATGTTGTAGGGATGGAAGAACGAAAGGTTGAAGGAATCGACCGTGCCATCCTACTTTATCGTATGCGCGGACGGTTAATGAGACCAAATTCGGTAAAAATGTAGGGGGTAGTGTGGCAACACAATTATCATCGCTTGTGATGCCAATGCTACAAGAGACCAAACTTGCGCATTGACGAAGCACTTCATGGCCATCCTTGAAGTCAACGTATGTTTCCAGTATGACCAAGTGAGTGAGCTGTGACCAGGGGAAGCGGAATGCGGTGAGATACATACCCGCGAGATTGGATATCAAAGTTACACGACGCAAATTGCTCGCCCGATCGAAAGAAGTTATCATATCCGTCAATCCATCGCCAGATTCAAATACAGATGGTGAGTCCTTTCTATCAACGAATTCGAGGCGGACAAATTCCAATGCCTGTACCATGCCGCTCGGAAGCTCCATGATCGGCACAAAGACTTGTGCAGGCATCAGTCTGAGAGACCTCAGCCGTCCGACATGTGGCCGTAGTACACGATCAATGATAGAGTTGGTGAAAGCCTGGTCAAAGAGATTATGGTTATAGTGAAAGTAGACCGCGATGTCCAGCGAAATAGTGGAGTTTCCAGCGCGAGAAAGGAACTTTTCTAACATATCCCTCAAACGAACACAATCCTCCTCTCTAGCACAAAACAATTCAACAGAGATGTCATTCCATATGTTTGGCAATCTCAATGCAACGCCCCTCCAGACCGTGCATATCTGTGTTAGATTCCATGGAGGATGCCTATGTGGCAAAGTTCTGAGGTTAACCGTTGACGAGACACATGATGATAAAATTTCTCCAATAATCTCCAGGGGAAGATCCCTGACCGGAGAGGCAGCAGCTTTGAGTCTCTTTAATAAAAAAGACTCTCCACTGCGCAGGGCCAGACAGTCTTGACTGGGAGAATGTAGCGAGGTGGTGGAGTCGATCTGTTCGATATCCTTCTGAACACTTGAAATCAGGGCGCGGAGTCGCCGCTTTGCTGCCTCAGGTAAGGGCGCGTTTGAGGTCTCTGTGAATTTCAATAAATTTTGAACATTGTCACCCATACTTGTCCGAGTCTTGCTCAACGTTGAAACTAAAGTATACCATTTCTGAGTCAGTACATTGACTTTACTGATAAGTTCTAGTTGCTTACTGTAGGATGGGCCATGCATGGGATCTAAATAATAAGAATGTTTGACCGTGACAGCAGATATATCATGTCTTCACCAATCTTCACCAAGTCTTCCGAACAGCGAAGCTCAGCTCCGTGTGAAGTCACGTCTCGGCATTTCCCGGATATTCACGTGCTGCACGCTGTAAGGTAGGGCTCAAGCACGATCTGCCAACATCATGTGATGTGACTACAGTCAGATGATGTGTGACTTCACCAAAATCAGAGTGATTAGTAGATCCGCGATAAGACCGATAAATTAGGTAGATTCTACGGTATTTCAATATGTACGATGAATAATAAAAGGCTACTATTATAATTAAAACATATTATCAGTTTCCATATCAGCCATTAGAGATTCAGGTAGAACCCTGTGGCCATGGTATTTTTTCCCTGCCCATGCAGCTTGTTTTCCAGTTAGTCCCCGATTATATGCATCCATAAATCTTCGAGCTCGACGTGCATATCTATTTTTGGTTCAGCATTTTCAGCATGGTGGGGGGAAGAAGGACATACTTCCGCATCTGTCCTAAGGATATTGTCTCTATCTAAGGCTGCAAGCATGTTCTTCTCGAGAATGTCTTCTTTTGATGATGGTGGGTAAAGACGGTAAGTCCGCTTTGCATCGCCCCAACACATTCAATAAAATTAAGCTCGCAATGGAACTTGGGTAAAAATAGAACTTTGAATCCTCGTGCTTCACAAAGGCCCTAGAGTAAGGATTTTGCATTCATGAAGTCCGGCTCGTTATACAAGATCCGTCGACAACAGCATCGCGGCACTTCGGGATCACACTTGAAGCTTGGACATTCCGCGCGAACCTTTGACATGTTGCCATGGCCACACTCTTCAAGAATTTTTGCCATACCTTTGAATACTCCTGCCTGTGCGGTGTGTGGTTGTCCAGAAAATAGAAGTCTTGGAGCGAGCCATCTTCAAGTGTCCCATGGCCCATTCTGATTTTAATTTTCAGTAATTTCCCATCTGGCCCGTAAATGTTCTTGCCATCTGGCCCTTTTGCATTGACCTCGATTCCCCAGTTTGTCCCTTCCTTTGGTATATTTTTCAGCATTTTGCGAGCAGATATTGTGTCGTCAGCGCGCTTTAAGTGGGTTGTTGCGTTGTCATAAATTAGGATGTGATCTTCATCAGGATAATCCCTAGCCAGTATTTCCATTGCCTTTTCTGCCTGTTCCATGATTTCTTCATTGGTAAAGTAACCATCACGATTTTTGCCAGGCTTGAAGATCACACATGCAGTCTCATTGCCATCGTGAGAATGAAGGAATCCATAGTCAGCGGAGACAAAGTCTGCAACCATCAATGAGGGGCCTTCCCCTTTTGCATACAGCTCTGGAGAGGACCCTTTCTTGACCCAATGTGATTCTTGATGGTCATGTGTGTAAAATACCAACTCATCATGGAACCAGGCAACCATGTGGCGGCTACCTGATGGACAGTGGGAAGGCTCCTCCACGTTGTCGGCTGTCCATGATTGCATATGTGTCTCGATTTTGTACCATGCAGGCAAAAAGACGGACTGGCAATACTGAACAACATCATTGCACTCGTGCCCATCAACGTACATTCCACAGTGCTTTTTAACCCATTGATATCTGAGTTTCCACATCCATCTCTTTGCTGTTGCATCCAAGATAGTTGTTTTCAGGCCCCATTTCAATTTAACATCCAGTTGATTAAGGTAGGTCACTATGTCGTGTGCTTTGACATATTTCCCAAGGCTCTGTAGATGGAGATTGATGTCTTGCGCGAATTCCTCGTCTGTTTCGATCCTAGATTTTGTCCAAGCACCAAACGGGTTTACTGGTACAGTGCACGACTCTACAAATTTCTTTGCATGGCTTCGAAGGCTTCTTGCATGCCCTGGTTTCTGTCCATGTGCCTGAGCTGCCTGTGCTGATGCTGCCATCCATGAACCCTTGACTTTGGACCGTTCTCCCATATACAGATTCAACATGGTTTCAATTTCCTGCAGGTGTCTTTTCGACCATCCATTCACCTTTGGTTCCTTGTAGCCCTTCCATTTCCCACCATGAGGAGGGCAAAGCAAATTTTGAATGACCCCAAGTGCCTCCAGTGCCACTGTTTTGGTAGGTGGTTTCCTTTTATCCCAGCTTAAACCAGCCCGATGTCCCGGTTGCTGATCCTCATTATCTCCACTGGCATCAGTTGTGTCACCTCCCTCCGAGTCTGTCATTGAATCACCGTGATCAGTACACCCAACATGCATATCGATCTGAGGCTCCATCTCATCATCAATTCCCGATGCGTCTGTGAAAATTGTCCTGGCGGTGTCATTAAGTATCACTGGGTCAATTTCCCGGTCATTTCCTGTGATTTTGACATCCTCGCGGCATTGCAATTTATTGATCTCATTTTGGAAACTGCCTACTGATCTTCCATCATGCATGGAAACGCGGTCTGATGCTGGTTCTGGCACATGTGGGATTTCACGCGTTGCATCATGATGCAGATGTGAGCGCGTGTTTGAGATGATGGGTTCCTCTGGTTGGGATTGGCTATCCTTATTTGTCCCATTCAGGTCCTCCTTCAGGTGTGTATCATTTGAATCTATTTATATGGCAGGGTAGAAACAACACTCACATTCTCTTTATCATCTTTTTTTCTTCCCTTCTTTTGCTTTGCAAGAAATGTCTTCTGTGTATTGGCCTTAGCCCAATTCCCCAAGTTTTTTAAGACACCAAGAGCCCTTCTCGGCATCCGAACTGAGGTTTCGCGGTGTGTCGCAACACATTGCAATGCGTAATT